>JAJJKW010000558.1:0-17868 GCA_023805745.1 Isotricha sp. YL-2021b | reverse complement strand
ATTCCTGTGTCTATTAGCATTTTTATTTACCAGTTATTTTTTTTAATTTATTAAATAATTTAAAAGTTTACTTTATTGGAAAAAAAAATTTATTTATATAGTATTTAAATTTTATAATTTTATTTTGCGAAATTAACTAAATAGAAAGGTTTTTATTTTAAATAAACTTTTTTGTTAAAATCTTTTTTTTAATCATAAGAAAATTTTTATCAAAAACATTTTATAAAAAATTATATAAATAAAAATGGGATGCTCAAATTCTTCAGGAGAAACAAAAAAAGAAAAAGAAAAAGAAAAAGGAAGAGTAAGTAAGTATTCTGGTGCAGATATAAGAAAAAATTTTGAATTCATATATATGTTAGGAAACGGAGCTTTTGGAAAAGTTAGATTATATAGAGATAAAAATGATAAAACATTATTATATGCAATTAAAACTTTAAAAAAAAAAAATATTCCATATTATGAATTTAAACTTATTAAAACGGAAGTAGATATATTAAGTGAATTAGATCATCCTAATATAGTAAATTATTTTGGAACTTTTGAAGATGATTTTTATATTCATATAGTCATGGAATATTTAAAAGGAGATAATTTATTTAAAGTAATTTCAGTTAAAAATTATACAGGATTTGACGAACAAGATATGTCACAAATAATATTTCAATTATTAAAAGCTTTAATATTTATACATAGTAAAAATATTGTACATAGAGATATAAAACCAGAAAATATATTATTTAGTGATAAAAAAGATTTTTCAACTTTAAAATTAATAGATTTTGGTTTAGCAACTCAAAAAAAAACAGATAATAAAACAGTAGGAACTCCATATTATATGGCACCAGAAATGATAAAAGGAAAATATTCTCCAAAAAGTGATATTTGGTCAGTTGGAGTTATAATTTATTTAATGTTAACAGATAAATTTCCTTTTGTAGATTCTAAAGAATATGATGTTTTTGAAAGGATTGAAGAAGGAAAGTATAATACTATATTATTAGATGAATGTGAATGCTCTGAAGAAGCTAAAGATTTAGTTAAAAAAATTCTTGTTAAAAATCCTGATAAAAGACCTTCTTCTAATGAAATTATGGAACATCCTTGGATTAAAAAACATTATAAAAAAAGAGATAGTCATTTAATTAATAGAGAAACTTTAGGAACTTTAAAAGAATTTGCTAAAAAAAATGCTTTACAAAAAGAAATATATTATTTTTTAGCTAAAATTCATAATGAAAAAGAATTATTACAATTAAAACAATTATTTAATGAATTTGATACTGATAATTCAGGTAATTTAAGTATGGTTGAAATTAGAAAAGGATTTAAACAATTAGGAATTGATATTGATGAAAAAGAATTAGAAAGTATTTGGGAAGGATTAGATTTTCATAAAGATGGAGAAGTAAATTATACTGAATTTTTAGCTGCTATGATTTCAACTTATAAATTTACTAAAGAAGAAAATTTATGGGTTGTTTTTAATTATTTTAAAGAAAATAGTAATAATAGTGATTATATTTCTATTGATAATTTAATTGATATGTGTAATTCAATGAATTTACCTATTAATGAAGAAGAAATTAGAAAAAATTTAGTTGGTTATCGTGCTAATAAATTAAATTTTGATGATTTTAAAAAAATAATGGGAATTGAAGAAGAAACTTAATATTTTGATAATTATAACTTTTTAATAATATATTAGGTTTAAATAATTTATTTATTTTATTAACTTTATATATTTTTGGAAGAAAAAATTTAAAATAATAATAATTTGAATTTTTTTAATTATTCAATAAAATTATAATGTTTTTTAACTGGTTTTTTAATTACCCATTTACATTTAAATCCTTTTGGAAAAACTACATAATCTCCTTTAGTAAAAGACCATTTTTTATTATTTGCTAATATATCTACTTCTCCTTCTAATATTAAACATTGTTCTGTTTTATTATAATTATAATCAAATTCACTTACTTCTTTTTCCCAAATTGGCCATTCTGAAGAAATTTTTATTTGTTCTTTTGATGGTTTTGTTATTGAAACTTCTAATTGTTTATTATAATAATTATATGCTTGAAAAGCAATTAAAGAAAAAATTACTATAAAAACTGCAGATTTGAACATTTTTTTTTATATTATTTATAAATTTTTAAAATATTTATAAATACATAAAGATGTTAATAATATTATATATTATAATAATTAAATAAGAACTTTAAATTATTCTTTTAGAAATTTAATTTAACTTGAAATTAAAGGAATGTTATAGGTTCCAGAATTATAAAATTTAATTCCTAATTTTTGACTTCTATTTTTATTAATTTTCATTTTAATTAATTCATAATCTTTTTTTTGAGTTTTAATTTTATGAAAGAATAAATTTTTATCGTTATTCATTGTTTTATTCATAATACTTTTATAATTACTAGTTTTATTTAAAAGACTCTTTTGATATTGTTCTGAAAAAGTTTTATCAGTAGTTTGAATAACTGAAGTATTATTATTTGTATTATATAATGATGGAAGATTATTGTCAGTTTTTAATAAAGAAACTCTATATAAATTTGGAGTTTTATTTCTTTTTGTATTTTTTTGATATCTATTTAAAAATGTTTCATATTTACAATTAGTTTTTAAATTTTTTTTATTATTACTTTTTTCCGATTCAACTCTCAATAATTTTTTTATTGGTTTTACTTTTTTTATATGATTTAATTCAGTTATATTTATTTTTAATTTATCAACAGTAAATTTTCTAATATTTTTATTTATTTTGGTTTGATTTAATTCTTTTTCAAATTGTTTCATTTTTTCATTTAAATCTCTTTCTTTACTTTTACTTTTATAAATGAATGATTTATTTTCATATAAAACTTTTTGAACTTTCATTCTTTTATCATAAAGTAATTCAAATTCATTTTTATAATCAGGGCAAAATTTTTTAATCAAATTAATATTTATTTTAAATAAAATAGTATTTTGTTTTAAAACAACCAAAGAATAATTATAAAATTGTTTTTGTTTTGAAATTTCCAATCCTCCAATTCCACCAACTCCTAAAATAGATTTATTTTTTAATTTATTTGATAAAGATAAATATTCTTCTTTAGAATTAGTATGAATATTTAATTCACTTAAACTACATTCCCCTTTAAAAACAATATAAATATAATTTATTTTATCATAAGGTGTATAAATTATTGTATCTTTATCTGCAAAAATTGGAATAATTTTAGTGAAAATTTTTGTATTGATATCAAAATTTGGGATTATTTTAGAAATAAAATTTATTTTTTCGTGATTGCTTTTTAAAAATCTTTGTAATAAAATTCTATCAACATATTTTTTTTCTAAATAAAAAACATCTACATCAGATTTACATAATATAGAATTTGTTCTTGGTAAAGAAAATAATACTGAATTATCTCCAAAACATTTTCCTTCATGATATTCAGTTTTAACATTTTCAAAATCTAATATAAATTTTTTTAATATATTTCCTGATAAATCTCCTTCTGGTGTTTGATGTTTTTTTATTGCTTTTATAATTTTTGGTTTTTTAAATTTTAATTTTTTTTTCTTATTTAATATTTGAGTCATTTCTTTTTTTATATTTTTTAATTTATTTAATCTTTTTGTTTTCATTGAGTTAATCTCATTATTATTAGAATTATCAATTGATATTTGAGAAATTATACTCATTATCTCTTTAATATTTTTATGATTTATATTATTATTAACATTTTCATCATTTTTATTATTATTATTAATATTTTCATCGTTAATATTTTCTTCATTTTCTTTATTATCATAATGATTCTCTTTATCTGTTTTTTCATATTCCTCTTCAATTTCTAAATCAGACATAAAATTTTCAAAAGGAATTTTTTCATTTATTTCTTCTTTTTCTTCTTTTTCTTCTTTTTCTTCTTTTTTTTCTTCTTCTTCTTCTTCTTCATCCTTAAATTCATTTTCATCATTTAATAATTCTTTATGAATTTTTTGAAATTTATCTATAATATCAATTGTTCTTACTTCAACTTTTCCTTTAATTATACCATATAAAGCATCACTATAATCATTATATCTATAAATATAATTTCCTTCTTTAAATTTTTTATGCTTTATATAACATGACATTTTTCTTATATCATCCTTAATCAAATTTTGATATTGCATATAAAATTTTAAACCTTTATATTCTAATAATACTAAATATAATAAATTAACATTTCTATGATTTCCTTTTTGTTCTCCAAAAAAGAAAATTTCATTTTTTATATTTTTTGAATCAAAATTCTTTTTAGTTCCATGGTTTATTCTGAATATTTTCTTTGAAGATTCTTGAATTAATATATCATTATAATCAAATTCACCAACCATAAATTTTTTTAATAATTCTTTTTCTTCTATATCTCTTAGTTTTGAAAGAAAATATAATCCAAGTAATTTTGCTGCTTTGTTATGTTTTAAATAATTTTCCATTTTTTTTATTTTAGAAAAAAATATTATAATTAATAAAATTAAAAATATTATCAAATTTATATTATTATCTATTAATATATATATATAATCAATATATAAACTAATAATAATGAATGAATGATTAATGATATATTGCTTATTTACAAAACAATACATATATTAAAAACTTATTTTGTCAATTAATTTCAATATATACATATCTCAAATGATGTTTATATTTTAATTTAAATTACCACATTACCCCATCAATAATATTTTGAACTGATTCATTATCATTTAAAGAAGTATTTATACTTTTTTGACTTATATAATAAACAATATCGTTTTTTTTTTTAAAAAATTTTACTAAAATTTTATCATCTTTTGAAAGAAAATTAAGCATTCTATTTGTTTTAGCTACTTCCTTTAAATCTGAATATTGCAAAAAATCAATAATTTTTAACCAATTTTTTTTTGAGATTTTATTTAATTTTAATTGATTAAAAGAATTTTTAGTCTCTATTGAATCATTACTTTTTTTTGAAGGAATAAATATTTCAGTTTGTACATTTATTTTTTTTTTGGGATTTATACCACAACCCATTTTTGTATATTTTATTTTTTAATTTTAAAATAAATACAAAAATATTTAATTTTTTTTAAGTTGATGATTTATATTAAAAATAAATAATTGTTTATATAAGTATATATATAAAATATTAATCTCCCTTTCTGATATATAATAATTTATAAAATTTTTATTTATTTTCAGTAACATCAAAACTTTTTGAAAGAGATTCAGCTAATTTTTTAAATTGTAAATTCATTAAATAATCATCTTCACCTTTTTTATAATTATTAATATTACAATAATAACAACATTGAAAAGATAATTTAGGTTTATAAAAAGAATTATGATACATAGTTGCTATATCTCTAAATCCTTTTTGTAAAGATTCTTCAAAACTTTCATTATTATCATATGAAGAATCTTTCATAGTACTTGATAAAGTATCCATTGATGTAGAATAATTTAAATTCTTTTTTAATCTATCTTTCATTGGGATATATTCCCCATATTCATTTATATTCTTTGTAAAGGGATTATTAATAATTTGACTATTATTAACATTTTTATTATTTTTAATATCTTCTTTATTTCCTTTTGCTTCACTAAAATTATTTTAATTTATATTTTACTTTATAATTAATTTTGAATTTTTTAATTTTTTTGTTGTTTTTAAAACTGATAAATATTCTTTATAATCTGTAAATTCAATAAATCCAAATCCTTTTGAAATTTTAGTATTTTGATCATAAATTATTTTAACACTAATAATTGATTTATAATCTTTTTTAAATAATTCACTTAATTCTTCTAATTTGGCGTTTTTATCAATTCCACCTACAAATATCTTATATTATAATATATATACTGTATATTTATTTTGTTTATTTTGTTCTTTATTATTATGGGAATTAACCCAATTTAATTTTAATTTTATATTATTTATTGTTTGATTATTGTATTTTTTTAATACTGTTGCAGCAGTTTTAGATGAATCAAATTCAATAAAACATGAACTTTTCTTATTTTGTTTCATTAATAAATTTATTTTAATTGGAATAATATCTATTAATTTTATTATATATTTACTTATGGACTCAAAAATTGATAAAATAAACTTCTTATTCATCCAATTTTCTACATTTCCCATCCAGAGAGTTCGAGATGAATCCATTTATTTCTTATTATTTTTTTACTATTGTAAAAAATATCATCCCAAAAAAATTAATAATATATTTAAAAAACAATTAAAAAAAAATAAAAAAATAAAAAAATTTTAACTATAATATATATCATATAACAAAAAAATTCTATAATAAAAAAGAATTTCAAATCTTCAAAAAAAAATATCCAAAACAATTCCAAATTAAAAAAAAACATAAAAAAAATGTCAAAAAAAACATAAAAAAATTAATCTTTGAAAATATCTTTAATCATATTTTTTTCATCTTCAGAAAGACTTTTAGGTAACTTAACAATAAACTCTAAATACAAATCTCCTTTTTGTGAGGGAAACTTATGAACAGGCATACCTTCATTATCTATTTTCCTAACAAAAAAGGGTTGAGTAACATCTTTACTTTCAACATAAAATTCCCTATTATCTAAATGAGTAATTTTTTTATTATAACCTAAAAGAGCTTCTTTTAAATTAATATCAATTTTAGCTTTTAAATCATCTCCATTTCTTTCTTTAAAAAAACTATGTTCCCTTTGTCTTAATTTAACGATTAAATCCCCTGGAATAGTTCCAGGAGATTGTTCACTTTCTCTAGGAAATACAATTTCTTGTCCATCTCTCATTCCTTTCTCGATATCAACATCAATTCCTTTTTTCTCTCTAATAACTTTCCTTCCTCTACAATGAGGGCAAGTTTCACTGAAAATAATCCCTTTCCCATGACAATGAGGACAAGTTTGTTGCATTTGCATAGTCATACCCATCATATTAACAGTTTGAAAAGAGACACCTCTTCCATTGCAATGAGGGCATTGTTTAGTTTTACCTAATTTTCCTCCTGTTCCATGACATTCAGGACAAACCACATTTTTTTCCATTTCTATTCTTCGGTGACTTCCATTATATAAGTCTTCTAATGTTACTGAAATATCAGCTCGAGCGTCGGGTCCTCTTTCCATGTCTTCACGCATTAATTCTTGTTCCTTGTTTAATCCTTCTTCTCCGTATATGTCGTATATTCTTTTCTTGTCTGGATCTGTTAACACTTCGTGAGCTTTGTTTATTCTTAAGTATTTCTCGTGTGCTTGTTTGTCATTTGGATTTCGGTCAGGATGGTATTTTAAGGATAAGGCACGGAAAGCTTTTTTTATCTCCTTTTGTGTTGCTTGACGGGATACTCCTAATATTGTGTAGAAATCTTCTTCTGTTAATATTAATTGGGTTAGATAGAGGAAGAGGAGAAGGTATTTTTTTAGTTTTGTTGACATTTTTTTTTTTTTTTTAAATATATTTTTTTAAATGTTTTTCATTTTATTTTTATTTTTGGTTTTTTTTAATTTTGGGACATTTGGGTTTTATTAATTGGGTTTTTTTATTTTTTATTTTATTATTATTTTTTCTTTTATTTATATTTTTATTTATTTTTTTATTTATTTATTAATTTATTTTTTTTTGGTTTTGTTTTTTTTATATTTAAATCTTCTTTTGATATTTGATGTCATCATTTTTTTATATTCTATATTTTGTTGTTCAAGGAATTGATTACTTATTTTTAAATCTTCTTTTCTTTTTAAATTAATATTATCAATAATTTTTTGTCTTTCTTTATCTATATAACGAGCTTCTTTTTTTAATTTTCTAATAGCTTGTTTTTCAGTTGATTTAACTTTATGTTTCATTATTTTTTCCATTTTTTTTGTTTTTTCTTTTTCATTTACAAATTCAGGAGCATCACCTAAAAAAGATAAATCATAATCTGGTTCTAAACTTGGAATTGGTTTTGGTTTTATTACTAAAAAATTCATTGGAAACATTTTCTTTGATATTGATTTTTTCTTTATTTCTTTATATAGATTTAAAAATTTTTCATAAAATGATTTATATATATTATTTTTGTTTATGTAATTTTCTATATCTTCATATAAAAATGAAAATAATATATCAAAATTTATATCATTTATTAAACTCTCTGAATATGATGTTATTAATTTTGATATTTTTTGATTTATAAATTTAAATACATCTTTATCTTTTGTTTTTGGGTATATTATTTCAATTTTTTCATATTTTTCTTTTTTGTTTTCTTTGTGATTTATACAAAAATGAATTATTCTATCCAAAAATGGTATTAATCTTGGATTATACGAACTTACATTTATTGTTATTTCTGTGTTTAATTCTAGTAATTTTAAAATTGGAATTATATTATCATTTGATATCTCATAAATTTTTTCTTTTGAAAGTAAATAATCTAAAATTTTATTTATTTCAGAAATACAATTTGACATAATTTGATTTGTTGAATTTAAATTTTGAGTTAATATTTTTATTAGATTTAAAAATTTTATAAAATTTTCTATTTCATTTATAATAATAGAATTTTTCATTCTTTGAAAACTAACTAAATTTGCTATTATAAATTCTTCCAATTTTTCTAAATTTCTAAAACTTATTTCAATTAATTTTTCTTTAAAATTTAAAAGAATTTCATTTTGACTTTCAATATCAACATTTTTACTGAAACATATAAATTCCAAAAAATCATTTAAAAATTTAGGAGTTTGAATATTAAAATTCTCTTCAATATTTTCAAATAAAGGATTATCAATGAAATATTTTTCAATATTTTCCACCATTTAAAAAAATGATACAAATTTAATTTCCCAAAATTTAAATAACAAAACAAAAAAAAAATAATCAAAAAATTTAAATAGTAAAAAAATTAATATTAAATATATTTTATGGAACACAAAAAAGATTCAAATGAGAAACCATTTCCATTTAATTTAAGAAATTGGTTACCAAATGTAGATCCTTCTGAAATTAAATCTAAATTAAAAAATCCAAATAAATTTATACGAGTAATAAATTATAATTTATTATGTGATTCCTTATTACCAACATCAACTCATATAAAAGAATCAGAATTAGAAAAATTACCTTATTTAAAATGGGAAGTAAGAAGTGAAAAAATATTATCAGAATTAAAAGAAATTGATGGAGATTTTATTGGATTTGAAGAAATAGAAAAAGATGATAAATTCATTGATAATTTATTAAAACATGATTATGATTTTATTTTCAAACCTAGAACAGGAAATCATAGTGAAGGATGTGCTATAGCATTTAAAAAATCAAAATTTAATTTAATTGAAATTTATTGTTTAAATTATAATATGAATCTAAATAATTCAACTAATACAAATCAAAGTGAAATATTTAATAGAGATAATATTGCATTAATAGGAGCTTTTAATTTAAATGATGATAATGATACAATTATTATTTTTTCAGTCACTCATTTATTATTTAATAAAAATAGAGGAGATATAAAATTAGGTCAAATTTATCAATTATTTCAAGGAATAAATTTATTAAAAGAAAAATATGAAAAAGAAAATAAATCAGTCTATATATTTTTATCTACAGATTTAAATTCAATTCCAAAAAGTGGAACATATAAATTAATAACAACAGGACAATTAAATTGTAATTTTGTAAATCATTATGAAATAAGTGGACAAGATCCAGGTAATTTACAATATGTTAAATTTCCAGAAAAAATAAGAGCTTTTTTATTAAAACACATAACTACAACTTTTAAAGGAGAAAATCCAAAAAATTATAAAGATTCATATAACAATAATTACTATAAAAATATTGATAATAATTTACCTTCACAAAATAATATAAGATGGTATAATGAAATATGTAGAATTCATCCTGTTATAAATGAAAAAAATCAAATGAATTTAGAATTTAATGATTCATATAAATATAAAGATTATGATTTATTATTAAAAATGCCTTTTAATATGTTTAGTGCTTATAGTAAAATGTCTATTTCAATAAGAGATTTTTTATCAAAACCAAAAGGAGATTTATCACAAAAAATTCCTTTTAATTTATTAAAAGATATTAAAGAATTAGATAATATAGAAGTTAATGGAGTTAAAATGGGTATTAAAGAAATTAAAAAAACAATTGAATTTTCTAAAAATTTAACAATGGACCTTCCTTTCACAACTTATACAAATAATACTATCACAACTTTAGATTATATATTCTTTTATGGAAGCAAAAATGATATTAATGTTGTAAGAATTTTATCTCATCCTGATATATTTAAAATGGTTTTTGATTTTGGATTTATGCCTAATGAAATTTTTCCTTCTGATCATTTGTCTATTGCAGCTGATTTTATTATAGAAAATTAATAAATAATAAAATTTGTTTCATAATATAATTTTTTTATTTAATTTAAATTTAATTAAATGAAGATTTTCCAAAAAATTGAGGTAAAATCAAAAAAAGAATTTTTTATCATTCAAGAAAAAAAAATACATACTTTTTTTAGAGTTTTTCATAAATTTGGAAAATTTTTATCAATAAATAAATTTATTTATGTCTTGATTTTATTAATTGAATATTTACAATTATTTTATGAAATATCAGTAGACAATGAAGATTTTGTTTCCTATACAACAGATAGTTTAAAAGAAAGCTCTTCATATGAATTATTTCGTATTTTTCAATATATAAATTTCTCACACTTTATAAATGGAAATTATCTCAATTTAAATCAATATCTTATAATTTATGTAGTATTAGTATGCTTTATTTTTTTAAATTTTTTTGTTTTATATATTTTAGATTATTTAGATAAAATAAAAGCAAAAAATAGAAAAAAATTTAAGTTTATTCATCAAATTTTTGCTTGGATAAATTTTTTATTGTTAAGAGTATTTTTAATTCCAATGATGTATATTTTAATAAAAAGTTATTATATCACAACATTTTTAAAAGAAAAAAACAATAATAATAATAATTATTCAGGCTCAGTTTCAAATCAATTAACAAATTCATCAGATAATACAAAAATTGCAAAAACATGGAGAATTATAATATATATAGTAACTACATTATCATTACCATTAGAATTATTTATATTAATTATTACTTCTTTTTTATTTAATGATTTAGATCCAATAGAAGCAAAATTATGTTGGTCACAATCTTATTCTCAAATTGAAATTTTTAATATTATAATGAAAGTTGCTTTAGTTATTTATGATTGTATTGGTAATTTAGAATATGCTAAATCTGTTACAGTTTTAGCTTTAAATATTGGAAGATGTTCTTTTAGATTTACTGAATGGTTTTATTCTTGGAATATTAATCAAATTTTTTTAATTGTTTTAGATTTCTCTCTTCTTTTTTTTAATTTATTATTATTTTTTAAAAGGAAATTAATTAGAAATTTAGATTATTTATTATTAGTTTATTGTATTTGTATTATTCTTGGTATATTTTTTTATTATATTGTTTCAAAATATCAAGAAAATATTTTTGAAATTAATACAAATAATTTTACTTCTGAAAGACAATATTGTCAACTTATTATTAAATTAATTAATATTATAAAAAATATTTCAAATGAGAAAAAAACTATTGATGACCCAAAATTTTTTGGATTTTTAAGAAAACATCAAAAAAATTGTACAAATCCTTTTTGTATAAGTAAAATTATTAAAAATTTAATGAATGATGGAAAATCTCCTTTTTTTAATGAAATTGAAGGATTTATTATAAAAAAAGAAGAATTTAATTTATTTTGTAAAGCTAATAAAGATGATACATTTGAAATTCTTCCAGAAGTTTCAATAAATAAATGTCAAAAAGTAATTTATTCTTTAATTTCATGTATTATTTCTTCAGGAATAAAAAATTTACCAAAAGATAAAATTAAATTTCTTACTATTATAGAAGCATATGTTTTTGTTCATATATTTGATAATAATTTTTATGCTCTTTTTCAAATTATGAAATATTATAAAGCAAATATTGATTATAGAAGTAAATTCTTTTTTTTTAGTTGTTTAAATGAAGTTTTATTAAAAATTGAAGAAGAAATGAATAATAAAGCAACAACAGTTACAGATATATCTTTTGTCACAGATTATTATTTTTATCATGAACAATTTTTTATAACATTAAATGATATTTTACCAAAAACTCAAAATATGTTTTATAAATTAATTTATATGAAACCATCTCCACAAGAAATATTAAATCATTGTTATGAAATAGGAAAAAAAATAGGAATTCTTCATGAAAGTTTTAATAATATAATTAAAAAAAATCCATATGAAATAAATATATTAAGGTTATATTCTTTTATATTAGATAAAATATATTTAATGAAAAAAACATCTTCTCAACAAAAAGTAAGATTAAATCAAAATATAAGATATTATTTATTAAATGATAGATTTAGAAATTATGCAGATAAGTCAAAAAATGATGGTGGATTTAATAAAAATAATATAAAAAATTTTGAAGAAAATTCTGATTCTTCAGTTTTAATAGTAAGTGGAGTTTTAGATAAATTAGGAATTGTATTATATGCAAATAATTTATTAAATTCAATTGTAGGATATGATAAAACGGAATTAATTGGTACTTCAATTAATAAAATAATACCAAGACCAATAAGTGATATTCATAATAATTTAATATTAAATTTTTATAGAACAGGAAAAAGAAAATTTTTAGATACAATAAATAATTTATTATGTCTTCATAAAAATCAAACTTTAATAAATATAGATCTATATTTATGTTGTCTTCCCAATTTAGAATATGGTTTAATGTTTATAGGATTAATAAAAAATTCATATAATTTTAGATTAAATTTAGATTCAGAAAATGATAAATCAGAATCTTCAATGTTACAAATAGAAGGTCATAATTTTTTTATAGGTTTAAATGATAATATATTAAAAAATGAATCAACTAATAAAAATGATTTAAGTTCTTCTTCAAGAAGTCCAACTCAATCTAGAATAAATACTAGTAAATTAATTTCTTCAAATTTAAAAAATTCAAATAGAGAAATGGATACAACAGTTGGTTTTCAAAAAGGAAGAAATAATCCAAATGGAAATAAAGTTATTGTATATAAATTTAATGATACTGGTTTTATTTATTTAGATAAATATTTAGATATTATGCATATGAATTTTTATGCTTTAGTTACTTTTTTTGGATTAAAAAATCCTTTTCCTCCAAAAAAAATAAATATTCAAAAAGTTATTCGAGATTTTAGTAAAAAAAAAATTGAATTTGAAAGTGGTGAAAATGTTCATGTATTTTTTGATTTAACTTTACTTGATAAAATATTTGCAAAACATCATAATTATGAAAAAAAAGAAATTGATAATATGTTAGCAAATACAAATTTATCTAATGAAACTAAAATTTTAAAAAGAATAAAAAGTATAACAATGACTAAAAAAAGAAGTGCTAAAATTTCTGTTAAAAAAATATATTTAACTCCTAAAGAATATTATTTTTTAATTACTATTACAAAAGGAGATAATTTAAATATGAATTTATCATCTGATAATTCTAATGAAGAAGAAAGTGATTTTTTAATGATGGGAGAATCTGATAATGAAAATATAAGTGAAACTTCTTTTTCTAATATGGATTTTTTTGGGAATGAAAACGATGAAAAATCAAAAATTCATAAAATTGAAAAACAAAAAAATGTTTTATTAAATAATAAATATTTTCCAAAATTTCTAACTTTATGTACAATTTTAATCTATTTATTTTGTCTATTATCTTTTATTTGGTTTATAATTGTTTATATTTTTGAATATAAAAGATTAAAAAAAGTCAAAAATAAATTTAGAATTTTTAATAAAACAGGTAATTTAATAAATACTTTTGGTTATTATGTAATTGCTTCTTTTTTTAGTATTGGGAATAATATATTAAATATATCAGAATTAGAAAATATAGTTGAAATATCTGAACCTCAAATGATACAAGATAGAATATTAATATATGATAGTATTTATTATATTGCTAGTGATTTTTCAGTTAGTGAAAATAACTATTTTAGAAAAAAACTTTCATCTGAATCTTTAGAATTTAAAGGAATTACTACAAGTGGTGAATATTATACTGAAACTTTAAACTTAGAATCTGCAATTAATAAATTTTTGTTTTTTATGGAAGATATTATAAATGCTTCTAATTATCAAAATTTAACTATTTCTGAATTATTTGATAATGATTATATTAATGAATTAAAAATAAAATATTATTTCGATTATATCAATTATTTTACACTTTTTCAAGGAAGTATAAAAGAAGTTTATGAGGAATATTCAGCAAGTATATATTCAAAAATAAATAAAAGAAGAAATACTATTATTATTTATTGTAGTATAGGAATCTTATTTGAATTATTTTGTATGGTTATAATAATAATTGTTCTTTTTAAAATTGAAAAATTCAAAAATAAATTTTTATTATTTATTGCTGGAATTTATGATATTTATTTTGAAGAAAAATCAAATTTACTAAATATTTTTGAAAAAAATTTAAACGACTTTTTAAAAGAAGATCAAAATTTTCATTCAATAAAAACAAAAATAGAAAATGATAGAGAATATAAACAGAAATTTATTAATGGAGAAAGTTTTTTACATAAAATAGTAACATTTGAAAAACAATCAAATTCAAATAATACAGTTTTAAAAAAATCAAAATTAAAAAAATCTATTGAAGGAACAACAAGTTTTTCATTTTTCCAAAATTTAAGTGATGAAAATCAAAAATTAAAAGAAGATGAAAATAAAACTCCAAAAAATATAAATAGTTCTTTAAGAAAAAATTTTGAATCAAATAAAACAAGTAATAAATTCTTACCTTTAATGAAAGAAAATGAATTAGATGATAATTCTAATAATAATGTAAAAAAAAATTTAGTAACTTCAAGAAGCAAAGTAACATATAAAGATAATTCATTAAAAAAAAGTGATATTATAGTTGATGAAAAAAAGAAAGAATTAGATTCAAATAATATAAATGATGATGAAGAAGAAAAAGAAAATGAAGAAGTAGAAGAAGAAGAAGATGAAGAAAAAAAATTAGCATCAAAAACTTATGCACATTATAAAATCTCATTAGTCAAATATTTTCCTTTTATTTTAATTGTTGTATTAATTTTAAATTTATTTTATATTTTGACAATAATTCATTTATTAAATTATTCAATTTTCCTGAGAAATATTGTAAAAGATGAATCTTTAACTCAAACAAGAATAAAAGCTTTAAATGATATAATTCTTTCAGTTAATATAATTTTTGTTGTTAATAAAGAAAGTTTTTTAGATGATAATGATTCAATAATTAAATTTATAAAAATAAGTAGTGAAACAGAAGAAAAATTTAGAGATATTATTAAACACATTGGTAAAAGTTCAAATATTTATTCTACTTTAATTTCTTATGATTATTATAATCCATGTTATTATTTTAATGGTTTTGGAATTTCATATGAAAACCTTGAATGTGAAGATTATATTCTTAGTGATGGATTATCTTATCAAATATCTCAAATCATAAATAATTTAAATGAAATTTATATTGAATTTATAAGTTATAAAGACCAGAATATTTCTTATAATCTTAATGATTTATATAATGATGGTGAAATTCTTAATATAATGATTCAAAATAATTTTTTTATTAGATATTATTTAAATGATATTGTTGTTACTTTTTATGACAGTTATATTACTAAACTTAATAATTATATTCAAATTGTTCATATAAAATTTTATTTTTTTATTTTTATTTTAGTTTTTTCAATAGTTTGCTATAGGCTTATTTTTGTTAAACAAATTAAAAAAATAGTGAATAATTTATCTAGAATAAAAATATTTTTCGATGATGATACTTTTGAAATGTTAATTTAAATTACAATAATAATATTTAATATTAAATATAATAATAATAATATGATTCTTATTAAAAAAAATACTAAATTAAGATGTATTAAAAATTGAAACATTTTTAATAATTTTACATTCTCCTCCAGAATCATTTTTGGATTTATAAATAGCAGAAATATATTTTCCTTGAGTATTAACAATAACGATTTTATTTTCTTCACTAAATAAAGAAACAATACTTTTACAATTTGAAGTAACTTTAACTTGAGCAAAAGACCATTCACTTTGTAATATTTTACCAACACCTAACATTTTACTAATCCCATTAAACATACTTTTAGTATTTTGTATTTCTTTATTTCTTTCATTAGAATTATTTTCATTTATCAAAGTAAATATATGAATTGTAGGTCTATTACTTGAAACTGCTAAAAAATTATCATTTATATCAAAACATATATTATATATTATTGCTTGTTCTGTTCCTCTTCTTAATTCATGAATTAAATTACAATTATTAATATCAAATATTTTAATTATATTTCCTTTATCACTTGAACTTGCAATTTTAGTTCCATTAAAATTAATTTCTATTATTTCAACTATATTTTTATGTGCTTGTATATGTTTAGTTTTTTGAATATCATTTACAATAAATTCATTGTCAATTTTAAAATTTTTTATTTCAATATAACCTATATTTGTATCAGGCCAAGCAAATAAATAATTATCAGGATCTTTTGCAATTGAACATGAACCATATATATTTTCACTTGTTTTTATTGTTTCTATTATATCCATTGATTCTATTAAATCAATAATACTAATTTCATCATGACAAATAACAAAAAGTATTTCTCTTTTTATTTTACAATTTAAAACATATGAATTAAATCTATATTCTAATACTTCTTTTGCTTGAATATCATCCCATATTAATAATTTATTTGGAGCATATTTTGGACTTTTTCCTCCTCCTCCTAAACAAAATATATTTGAATCATTTAACATTTGAATTAATCCTATTCCTCCTCCTAAATTTCTATCAAATTTTAACTCTAATGATTCTGTTAAATATACTTTAAATCCTATTTCTGTTCCTACTGCAAAAAATGAATTGTCAAAATTAAATGATAAATATAATATTTGATTATTTTCTACCATTTTAATATTTTTTTTAAATTTATTTTTATTAATAAGTAATTTAATATTACTATTTGAATATGGAAAAATTTATAATGAATTCATTTATTGAAAAAGAAAAGAGATTAATTATTATTAATTACAGAAATAAAAAAAGATCATGTTTTAATGATAAATTGTCATTATGATAGTGATTATTCTTTTGGAAAAAAGAAAAAAAATTTTTTGATAATAAAAATTTAAATCATTTGAAATTATTATTATTTAATAAATAATAATCTTAATTTATTTATTCCAAAAGTTGAAAAATATGCTTACAATATCAAATTTTAAAATTTCTTCTCAATTATATTTTATTTAAAAGAAATCATTTAATGCATTTACTTTAAAAATATTTAAATAATACTGTAAAAAGAAATTTTCTTTCAATCTTCTTACTTTTAGAATAAGGAATTTAAATTTTATGATTATATGTTTTCACATATTTATTATCTTCTAGTAATATTTTAATATATAAAAAATTTTGATTTTTACTTTTAAAAAATATCTTTAATCTTCAATCATTACGTCTTATAATTTCTCCTTTAGGATAAATATTAATAAAAAGAATAATATTTATTTTTATTATTTTGAATTATTAATATTTTATGAAATTAAGCAATTAAATTATTTTTAAAAGTAATCTTTTTAATAAATTAAAATATGAATCAATAAAGAGAAAATTGGGGATTGGGGATTGGGGATTGGGGATTGGG
>JAJJKW010002006.1:0-17925 GCA_023805745.1 Isotricha sp. YL-2021b | reverse complement strand
AGAAGAAAATATTCAAATGGTTGGTGGAGGAATAATGATAGGAGAAGAAGATCTTGGAGAAGTAGAAGAAGAAGAAGAATTTGATAATACTAAAAAGACAACTAAAAAAACATTTAAAGAAGCTGCAGGTAAAGTTATTACTAAAGTTAAAAACAAAAGAAAAACTAAAAATGTATCAACGGAGGAACACGATAACGATGAGGAACAAAAACCTGAACAAGAAAATGAAAATAAAAAAGCTTCTCATTCTAAAATAACCACAATAAAAAAAAATGTTGGAAAAGATGGTGAAATAGAAATTGAAAAAATAACAAAAGAAACCACAACTGAAGTGAAAAGGAAAAAGAAAAAGAAAGGGATAAAAGGTATTAAAAAACAAGAAGAAAGACCAGAAGAAGAAGAAGAAGATGTTGAAATAGAAGGTGGAGGAATAATGAATGGTGAAGATAAAGGAGAAGTAGAAGAAGAAGAAGATGTTGAAATAGACGGTGGAGGAATAATGGATACTGAAATAAAGGAGAGGTAGAAGAAGAAATTAAAAATGAAACTAAAAAATCAAAATCTAAAAAATATGCAAAAGGAACAACTACTAAATTAAAAGATTCTGATATGGATGGATATGTAAAGAAAATAGAAGATAAAAAAAAGAAGACAAAAGAAATAATTAAAGAAGAAGAACCAGAAGAAATAAATACAAAACATTCAACAAATCAGTCCAAAATGCAACTAAATATTAATAAAGGTGATATAAAAACATCTCATTTAATTAAAAAAGTTAAAAGATTTAAAAAAAATGGAAAAATAGTTGAAATTGATATAGATGATGATACTTCTTATTTACCAATAGAAAATACTTCTTATACAACTGATGAAGATGGTCATAAAGTTAAAGTAATAGTTAGAAAAACACCCAAAGGTGAAACAATAACTGAAACTATATCATTACCAGAAACAGAATCACATACAGATGTAATAATAACAAAAGGAGATGATGGATCAATAAGTCATACAACAAAAACAACAACAACAACATTCAAAAAAACTAAAAGAATTAAAAAAGGAGGTAAAGTTGAGACTGAAGAAGTGGAAGATTTAAAAGAAGGAGATGTTGATGAAGGTAACTTAAAATCAGGTAAAACAACAAAAATAATAACCAAAAAAATAATTTCAAATACTTCAAAAGAAAAACCAGAAAATGATGATGAGGAAAATGCTGAATTAAAATCTGGTAAAAAAACAACATTAGTATCAAAAAAAGTAATAACTAAAAAAGGTGATGATGATGATGATGAAATTGGTGAATTAAAATCTGGTAAAAAAACAACATTAGTATCAAAAAAAATAAGTTCATCAAAAAATAACGAAGATGAAGGTGAAATAGGGAAAAGAACAGTATTAAAATCAAAGAAAAAAACAATAACATCAGAACCAATAACACAAACATTTGAAAGTGAAGAAGTTTATTTTGAGCAGCCTAAAAAGGATATATTAAAATCAAAAGTAAAAAAACCAGTAACAGCCTCTGGTGGAACAGAAGAATCAAGAAAAAAATTCTTTGATGAACAAAAAGGTGATTTATCTAATAATTATAGAAGAGGAAAATATGATAAATATTCATCAAGTTATTATCAAGTTCAATCAATTAAAGTTTTATCTGATGGTTCTCTTCAATTACCTCATCATTATAGAACTCACCCAAGATTTTATGGAAAAGATGCGAGATATTGCAGAGTTTGTAGAAATACTCATGGTTTAATTAGAAAATATGGATTAGATATTTGTAGAAGATGCTTTAGAGAAAGACATCTTTTACTTGGATTTAAAGCAACTAAATAAATCACATTTTTTTTGGTGTTTTTGATTTAGTTTATTAATTTAATTCTAGAAAAATTTCATTTAATTCTTAAAAAATTTTTCTTTAATTTTTTTTTTATTTTTTTGTATATTCAATTAAATTAAATTAAAAAAATCAAAATCAAATAAATTAACCATGATTTTTTAAAAATTTAGATATTTATTATTAATGGTAATACAATATTTAAATAATTTTGTGATTATCCAATATTTTAATTTTGTAAATATCTAAATAACAAAAATTATTTTTATTGTATATATAAACAATTTACTTAAAATATTTATTTTTGAATTTTATTCTTGTAATGAGATATTACACTTTAATATTTTAATTAATAAATACATTATCTTCTTTTAAAAATAAATTATAATTAAATTAAAAACAATTTATCAATTATTAAATATTAAATTAAATTATTTTTCAATTTAAAATAAAAATAAATAAATCCTATATACATTAAAACAAATCCTTTCATTTAAATTATTCCTTTTTCTTAACCTTTTCCCCAAATACATTAGCTAATTTATGTTGAATATTTTTCTTATATTTTTTTGCTTCTAACTGTTTCTTTTTTATGCTTTCTTCTTTCATCTTCTCAAATTGATCTTTACTAATTCTTTTTTCTCTATTTCTACTAATTTTCCCATAATTTCTTAAACCTAATTCGAAAAGACACATAGAATTAGTATGATGCTCAAATAAATTTTTATAAGGAAAAATATTAGGTTCTTGATATAAACTTGAATAAGGTCTTGTTGATAAATGTTCTCCAATACCATCAAAAGTTTTTCCGCTTTCTTTAACTAAAGTTTTTTTATATATTTTTCCATTTTCATAATCAATTTTCTCAAAATGAGTATCATAAGGTTTATATAAATATTTTTCTATTTTTTTATATTGTTCTTTATTATTTTGTAAAGTTGGTAATAAAAAAGAAGTAATTTCACTTTCTTTTAGTTTATATGGTGGATCTTGCCATAAATTTTTATTAATAAAAGTATCTTTTGGAGGTTTCACATCTCTCAATGTAATTGAATAATTAAATTGAGTTTGATTAACTGTTCCAATTCCAGAAGGACTAAGAGTTAAATGAGATATTGTTCTAAAATTATTTGTTGTTGAAAAAGGTCTTTTTTGTCTTTTATTTCTATTTTTATATCTTTCTTGATCATCTTCAAAAAAAGAAGGAACTTTAAAATTAGTTGTTGTTTTAATTGCTTTTTGGTTTTTTTCTTCTTCATTTTTTTTTGGATTATCTTCAACTTTATAATCTCTTAATTTATAAGCCCATTTTATTCCTCCTAATCCTATTGATGAATCTTTTGTTATTAAATGAAGAAATTGATTTGTGTTTTTTGGAGCATGTCCACTTAACTTTTTTGCCATATTTAATTTTGTTTTTCTTTCTATTGTTTCTGTATCATAAGGATTTAATATTTGGATTTCTTTTATTTTTTTCTTTGTTTTTATTTCTGATTTTTTAAAATCTTTTTCATTTTGTTTCTTTTCCATTTTTATTATTTTTGATATTTTATTTTTTTAATTTTTGAAAATTTATTAGAAGTTATAAATTTTTTATTAATATTAGTATTTTATTGGTTTTTTGAAATAAATAAGTTAGTTGGAATTTTAATTATCTTTTTTAATAAAAATATAATTGAAATTGAAAAAATATAGAAAATAAAGTTATTTATTTTAAATTTTTAATTTTCATCAACACCTTCATCATCCTTTTCTTCTTCCTTATTATCTTCTTTATCCTCTTCTTTATTTTCTTCTTCATTTTCTTTTTTATCTTCAGGAGGAAAATTACTATTATAAGTTTCAATAATTTCTTGAGGAATATCGACATCAAAAAATGATTCATCAACAAAACTTTTTAAATTTTCAAATTCTTCTTGACTAAAATCACCGTTAATAAATTGTTGATATAAAAATTTAATATTTTTACTCATTTTCATAACAACTCTAGCATGGATTTCTTCATCATAACCTGGATTATTTTGCATATCTAATGTTAATAAACTATTATTTTTTCTCATCATTCTAATGAGTTTTTTACAATCTTCTTTACAGAAATTATTATTACTTAAATCAATAGATCTAATATATTGATCATAACCTAAAGAATTACTTAAACAATCTGCAGATAATTCACCTAAATTATTTCCTTGTAAACTTAAAGAAATTAAACCTAAAGTATATTCATTATTAGCAGGTTTTTCATTTCTTAATCCATAAGCCCAAATTATTTGATCTCTTCTCTGAGTTTGTCTTGCAATAGCTCTTGCTATCATATTTCCATATTTATCATTAAAATCATTATATCCTAAATCTAGATATTCTAATGATTCATGTGTTAATAAACCTTTTAATAATATTTCATAATTATCTAATGATATTTTACTATTATTTATTTGTAATGCTTGTAATGATTTATTCTTTAATATTCCATTTGATAAGGTTTTTGATATTTCATTTGTAAATTTTATATTTGTTAAAGATAATGTAACTATATTTTGAGAAACAGATAAATTTTTTGATATTGATGTTGATATTTGAGTTAACATTTTTTGATTTTCATTTTCTATTTTTTTTTTATTTTTTGATTGATTGTCAAAATTATTATTATAATTGTCTTTTGATTTTTTAGAAATTGAAGGATCTCCCTTTGATGGATCAAAGGGACCTAATTGAATATGTTTAAAATAATTATATTTTGATATTATTTTTGAAAAAGCATTTATATCTTTTAAGGATAATGTGTTTAAATATATATTTAATTGTTCTGAACGAAGTTGGAATATTATTACATTATTAGGATTTGAATAAGTTTTTACACAAATTTTTTTATATTCTTCTATTGCTTTTTTTGATTCTATTGGAGGTTCTATTATTTGTTCAATATTATTTTGATTTTCGTTTAATTCTGTTTGATTTATTTCTTCATCATTTTGTTCTATATATTCTTCATTTTCATCATATTCATTTTGATATTCTCCTTCATTATCATTCATATTTTTAGTTTAATTTTAAATTAAAATATAAATTTAAACAAATAATTATATTAAAAAAGAAATACATAATAAAATAAAGCAAAATATTAGATTAAAAAGAAAAATGAAAAAACATAAAATTAAAATCAATAAAAAAACTTTTTCCCAAAAAACAAAATATTTCAGACATGATCAAATTAAAAATATATTAAAAAAATTTTTTAAAGATGACTATGATCATAAAAGCTTCTAGTAACAGAATTCTTATTATGATTTTCTCCTAAATTATCATAAGGTTTAAACCATCCATAAACAGAACTACTTTTAATTGGATATTCAAATTTTTCTTTAATGACTTCTCTTTCTCTTCTATGAGGACATGGAGTAGTTTTACTAGTACAATAAATACAATAATAATCGTCATCATTATCATCTTGAATTGAACCTGAAAATTTTGCTAAAGTTCTCATTTTATCATCTGCTAAATCTTTTGAATTAACTTCTGGATATTTTGTATTTGTCCAATAGGTATTTTTATCTTTTAAAGCTTGAGCATATAATTCAAATTCTTTTTCTGATGTTTTTTTAAAAGATACATCTATTTTTTTTTGAATTTGTCTCCATGCTTCTAAATCTTGAGCAGGAGAATTTTTATACTTTTTTATTTCTTGTTCTTCATCTCCCATTTTAGTTACTTAAAAATTAATTTTTTTAATTTTATATATTTTATTATTTTTCTTAATATTTTTGTATTTATAGAATATTGTTTATATTATTTTTATCATATTTATTATCATTTTTTTACATTGGAAAGAAATATATAAAAAAAATGAAAAATTGGTTTGTAAAATATTATCATTTAATATTTTATTTTTTAATATAATTTTATTATATAGAGATGTTGTTTTCCAAAAAAAAAAGAAGAATTGGAATTAAATGACCAAATTGCAGTGGATAAAGATAATTCAAACAACGTAAATCAAGATAATACCCTAAGTAAAATTTATTTTTTAAATTTATTAGCAAAGGATCAACAAGACTCACATAATCCAAACAATCCAATAGAAAATGAAAATGAAAATATATCAAAATTAAAAGCAGCTGTTAAAAAAAAAGATAATAATGAAAATGACAAAGATGATAATAAAATAGAAAATAATATAATACAAACTCAAAATACGGAAAAAAATAATAATAAAACTGAAAACAAAGAAGAAAAAAAAGAAAATAATGATAATAAAAATGAAGAAAAAAAAGATGAAGCATTACATTTCATAAACTCAAATAGAGAAATAACTGAAGAAGAAATAAATTCATCTCCTATTATAATAATGAAAGAACAAGAAGGGACATTTTTAAATGGAAAAGAAATAACAATAAATGCAAGTGGAATGGTTGGAGGAAGAAATTTAAAAGATGGAGTTGCAATTTTTGGAAAAAATAATAATGATAATTTTAAACATGACTTTCAATTAAATTATGAAGAAAATTTAAATTATCCTTATATTTTTGCTATTTATTATCAAAGAGAATCTAAAAATTATTCTTTAAGAGCTTATTCAGGAAAAGAAAGTGATAATAGATTATTATATGTAAAATTAAATAATAATTATTCTTTACCTTTAAAACAAAAAGAAATTTTTTCTGCTGGGAATGTTGTTTTTCAAGTAACTCCTTTAGAGAATAATAAAATAGAAATTTTAAATTTATCTAAAAAAAATGATGAAGAAGAAAAAAAAATTTTTGATCCAAATGAAATTAAAGAAATTTCAATTGGAAGAGATAAAAAATGTACAATTTCTTTCCCAAAAGATAAATCTTTTAGTCGATGCCAAACAACTTTTTTATTTGATGATAATAAAAAAGAATGGACTATTATTGATGGATCTAAAACAAAAAGTTCAACTAATGGAACTTGGATTTTTGGTACTCATTCTTTTGAAATTAAAGATCAATTAATGGTTGAAATTTTAAATTCAAAAATTATATTTAGCGTGAGAATTCAAAATAATAATTAAATGGTATAAATAGTTTTTGTTTTATATGTATATTATTTTATGAATGTTAATTTTTGTTTAGAAATGAATTTTATATCTTTTTTTCTTAAAAATAAAATAATAATTTTATTGGAATTGATGAATAAGATATAAAAATATTATTTAAAATTTATATATTATTTATTATATTAAATTATTTTGAAAATAAATGAAAAAATTCTTTTTTTTGATTAAATATAAAAACAATAAAAAAAATAATGGATAATTTAAAAAGAAATAAATCAGATTTAACAATATTCTTTACTTCATTTGCAATAAAACCAATATCACTTGCTATTGAATCCTTTAAAAAAATAAGCAAATTATGTAATACTAAAATTTTTATAAGTTATAAAAAACAAAGTGATACACGTTCTTCAGATTTAGGAAAGAAAAGTAAATTTTCTAGTGAAGAGGATTCTTTTCAAGCTTTCGAAAAAAGAGAAAAGCCAAAATATATTTTAGATTCAAATGATTTAAATTTAGATGTTCAAAAGACAAAATATATTGAAAAAAATGGTGATTTACCAAATAATGAAATTAATTTAGATTATATTGAAAATGATAATCATGAATATATTACTCAAAATTATTATTTTCTAATTTTTTATTGGAAAATTTTACAAGGAATTTTATTAAGTTTTAATTTTATTTTATTTTGTCATTTAGTTAATTTATTTAAAAATAAAAAGCTTAATTATTTTGATATTTATGCTATTTCTGTATATTTAATTATTGGTTTTACAATTATTAATGATGTTATAGTTATATTTAATTTAATGTTAAATAAACCAATTTACGCATGTAGTGAATTTTTAAATTTATTATTAATTTTTTCTTTTGTTTTAATTTTTGGTTGTCTGGCTATGAATCATTTAATTTTAAAAAGAGAATTTTATAATTATTTATTAGAACAAACCAAATACCAAAAAATTTTTGAGTCAATGTTAATTATAGTTTTAATTACTTTATTATTAACTTTTAAAATGAAAGAATATTATCAAGATTATCAAGATAATTTACCTATAAAATATTCTTTATTACCAGATAAAGAAGAAGCAGAAAAATTAAAAGTTAATTTTGAAAATAAAAATAAAGTAAAATTTGAATCAGAAGAACATGAATATTAATAAAAATTTTAAAAAAAAGAATAAAAAACTAAATAACTTTTATTTAACTATAAATTTTTTAAATTTCTAATATATCAAAAATATTCTAAAATAAATAATTACTCTTTCTTATTTCTATCATTTAAAAAGTCATTAATTTCATTAAATAAAAGTAATTGTGGATTAGTTTTCAAAATATCACTTTCTAAAGCAAAAAATCCATGACCATAACCTTTAAATTCATAAGTTTTAACGTTTAAATTATCAAATTTAGAAATTTTATAAATTAATCTTAAAGAATCATCTCTTAAAGGGTCTAAAGTCCCTAAATAAAATCTTGTTCTTGGTAATTCTTTAATTAAAATATCATTAGCTTTTACAGGATTTAAAAAAGGATCTTCTTCAATAATATAATCATCTCTATAACATTCATTACAATATTTTAATAATTTATCATGTAATAAAGGATCTTGTAAAGCAATTAACATACTTAAACTCATATTTTTTATACTAGTATCACTACAAGGATATTCAGCTAAAACTAAATCAGGTAATCTAATATTAATTTTTTCATATTTATTCATTGCAATTAATAAGAATGTTAAAGCCAAACATAAATTTCCTCCTGCAGAATCACCGCTTAAAATAATATTATCTATTTTCATATCAAAATTTTTTTCCATATTATTTATTATCCACATATAACTTTGAAAACAATCATCTAATCCTTTTGGATATTTAAATTCAGGTGATAAACCATAATTTAATCCTATTATTGGAATATTTAAGGTATTTGACCATGTTCTTAAATATTTTTCATGGAAAAAAGTTGTTGTTCCTATAAATCCTCCTCCATGAATATGAATTAATATAGTATTTTTAGTTTCATTTTTTTGATTTGATTGTTGAAAAAAATTAAAAAAAGATTTTTTTGGATTTTGCCTTTCTGATTCAAATGTTATTTTTGATGAATGAAATAAACGAGTACTAGTATAATTTTTTTTATTTGATTTTTCTATTGTTTCTAAATATAATGGTAAATTATTATTTTCAATTTTAGAAAATTTAATTTCTTCTTTTTTTTCCTCATTTTTATATAAGAAATTTAATAATTTTGAAATATAATCTCTTGTTATTTCTGGATATTCTCTTTTTAAATATAGTTTTTTATGGAAGTTTATTTTTGGAAAAGATTTTTCATTAAATTTTTTCACTATTCTATTTGAACCTAAATTAAGAGCTTTTAAAATCCAATCATTTGAAGGTGAAATTTGCATTTTTTTTGCTTCATAAAGAGCTTTTGTATTATTGAATTTAAATTTAATACCATTTGATATGACATTAAAAATATTTATAAAAGTTGAATTTGTCGTAAATGAATTATATAATAATGCTTGTCCTTTATCATTTGAATCAACCAATTTTTTAAAAGTTTCAATAACTAATTTTTCATTTTTAGGAATTACTCTAAAATAGTTTTGTTTTATTTTATTCCATTCATCACTTTCTTCAGGAATATTATCTATATCATTTTCACTAACATAAAATGAATTATTTAAAGCTAAATCAACTGTATCTAATTTTTCTAATGATTTTAATAATTCAAATAATATAATATGATTTTTTAATTTTTGCTCCTCATTTTTAGCTTCATTAAAATTACTAATTGATGTAAATTGTTGTAATTGACTGTTTAATTTTTCAATAAAATCAATTAAATATTTTACACAAGCATCTACAAAGATAATTCCCAATTTATGATTTGACTGTTTTATTAATTTTCCATGTTCAATTATCGGATTTATTTTATTTAATATTGTATTTTTATCTAAATCATTTTGATATTGTTTTTCAATCAATTTTCTTAATTCTTCATTATTGAATAATTCATCTATTTTTATTTCTTCTTCTTCTATAATTGAAGGTGAATTTTTGTTTATTATAATGCTTGTTAAATATTTTATTGCTTTCATTAATAGGATATAATCATATGTTTTTTTTTGATATAATAAACAAATTTCATTTATTGAATTTATATTTGTTTTTACCAAATTCAAATATGAAGTTAATAAATCATTTTGTTTTGAATACAACAGATTTAAATCTTTTAAAAAAACTTCTTTATTAACTGGTTCTAACAATTTTTTTTCTAATTCAGGATTATTATATGATGGAAATTTTATATTTTCTGTTGTTAATTTATAAGGTAAATTGTCTGTTGATTCCATTATAAATAATTAATATTTTTATAATCGTCATTATACTTTTTCTTTTATTTTTTTTTCCCTACATTATAAATATATAAAATCCATATCAACAAATAATAATATATAAATAAAATAAAACATAATTAATTTTCAATAATCATAGAATAAATATTAAAAAAAAGAAAAAAATGAAAAAACTTTCGAAAAAGTAAATAAAAATTAACTAAAAAGTCTTTTAATAGAAAGTTTAACTTGGACTAAAGAATATTCAGATTTATATGATTATGAATGTCAAAATCCTTCAAGAACAGAATTTAAAATAAATGAAAATGGTTTTTTAATTCGTCAACAAGATTCAATAACATTTCTAAAATATATATTATATTATAATAATCAAAGAATATATTCTCCTGGAAAAATTTGTCATATAGATTGTGATAAAGAAAATTATTCAATTATATTAGATAATGATAATTCACCTTCTTCAGAAGAAATAAATTCCCCTTCAATTGTAGCTAATACAGTATGTTATTCTGAAAAAGATTTAGGATATGAATTAAATATTGGTGATATTATTAAAGTTGGAAGATTTAAAATGAAAGTTAGAAAAATAAATTTAAAGAATAAAAAAATAAATGAAAATAAAAAAGATAAAGATGATAAAATAACATTAATTATTAATGATAATGATTTTAAAAATAATAATGAAAATAAAGTTTGTAGAATTTGTTTTTCTAATTTAGATTTTTCCCCTTTAATTACCCCATGTAATTGTACTGGATCTTCAAAATATATTCATTTATCTTGTTTACAAAAATGGTTAAAAAGTAAAGTTCATTTATATTATAAAAATAAATTGAAAAATCATATTATGGCTTTTCAATTAGATCCAGTTCAATGTGAAATTTGTAAAGAATATTTTCCAGATTATGTAAAATTAAATGATAATTTATATGAAATTTGTGATTATAACGCAGTTGATGAAGGCAATGATAATAATTTATATAATCAAAATTATTTCACATTAGAAACATTAACTAATGAAAAACATTTAAAAAAATATATTTATAATGTTAATGTAATATGCGATAATTCTATCGTTTATATTGGAAGAGCAAATGATTGCGATGTGAAATTAAATGATGCAACAATAAGTAGAATTCATTCTTGTATTAATGTTGAAAATGGAAGATTATTTATTAGAGATTTACATTCTAAATTTGGAACTAGTGTTATTTTACAAAATAAAAATTTTAATTTATTTGATGAAAAAGGTGTAACTTTACAATTTGGGAGAACATTATTAACTTTTGTTCAAAAAGGAAATTTTATTGTGAATTTTTTATGTTGTTTATGTAAAGACAAAAAAAAGGAAGAAAGGGAAAAATATTATAATGAAAATAAAAAAGGAATTAATTTTGAGAAAGATTATCATATTAAATATCAGAAAGATTAAAAATAATTAAATAATAATAAATGATAATAATATAAATTAATTTATTTTCTTTTAAAAAATTAAATATAAATGAAAAAAGCTTTTAAAAATTAATTATTATCTTTTATATAAATTATATCTGTTATAATTGATTCAATATTATTGAGAGAAGGTTTAGAAATGCATGACTATATTCAAAATCTTCTTTTTCTTGACTTTCTACATCTGAGATTATCTTTTTTTAATAAAAATTTATCTGAGTATAGTTCTTTTTTAACCTTAATTTCTTTGATTTCATTTGAAAATAAATTTTTTGATATTTCAAAGTTTATTATTTGATTAATTTCAAATAAATTTTTATTTTTTTGGATTAATTCATCTATTTTTTTCAAAATATTCAATTTTAATTTTTTTTGGTATATTTTAATTCTTCTTGAATAGATTGAAAAATTTTTCCATAATGTTTTTTTATTTCTTCCATTAATTTGTTTAAAATTGGCCAATTATTCAAGATATTATACTTTTATATAATCCACATTCTATTTAATTTAAATTCAATTTAAAATTAAATTTTTTCCTACCCAAATTTTATTAATTTTTAATAAATAAAAAGTGTTTTTTTAATAATTTATAATTGATTATATTAATTCAAAAAATATAAAAAATGAAAATCCATGTAAAAAAAAGAAAATGATTTTAAATCAACACAAATTAAAAATTTATTAAATATTAAAAATAAATCCTATTTAAACCAAAAAAATAAAGTAAATAAATTTAAAAAGAGGTTTAACAAAATCTTAAATAAAAATAATCAAAAAAATAAAAAAAGAATTTATTTTTAATACTCAAAAGAAAAACTCAAAAATAAGTTTTTAATAAGGAGTACCAATATCTCCAAATCTTCCAGTGATATTAAAGTCATCTTTAAAATCAGTTCTATAAAAACTAACATGGAAAATTTCTAATTCTTCAATTTCAAATTTAAATTCTCCTCCTGTTAAATCACCTTTTTCACATGTTTTATCTCCAAAATTTTCAGGAAATAAAGATATACTTTTATCATTTAAAAAATTATTCCAAACTAAAATATCACCATCACCAAATTGAATAAAAAATGAGTCATCACAATAAACAGCAATTTTATCTTTAATAACATTATATACTTTTTTACTATCTAAATTAAATAAAAAAGCAGTATTATCTATTTTATCAACATCTAAAGTTAATTCCGCTAATTTATTCATTTCAAAATTTTCTGAAGTATAACCACCAAATCTATTTCCTTTTTTGGTTTTTATTAATACTAATTGATGATTATTATGTCTTGTTCTTTTATGGAAAATATCATTTGAATCACCATGTATACTACTTTTATATTCTAATCTTATTGATACTTTACCAAATAAATCTCTTAAAAATTCTAATTCATCTAAAGAAGTTACAATGTCACTTGTATATGGGTAAAATATTGTGTCTAAAATATTTGCTACATGATCTTTATTATGAATAGATAAATCACTAGTTGGTGAAAATATATTTATTAAGTTTTTTGAAGAGGAAATATATTTATGTAAATTTTTATTTTCAATTGTTAAATTTTTGTTTTCTGAATTTAAAGATGATATTTGAAATGTTGTATATAATGTTATACATAGGAATATTGATGTTAAAATAATTAAAGAAGAATATATTATTTTTGAAAAAGTTATTTTTTCTGATATTATTGTAATTTGTCTATTTGATGAATCCTCAACATCGAAATGAAGAAGTTTAATGTTTTTAGAATTGTTTAGTTCAGACATTTTTTTCTCTTTTTTAATTTAAAAATTTTTGGAGATTTTTATATTTTTTATTTTGTGACTTTTGAAAAGAGTAAATTATTAAATTATTTTATTTTTTTAATTAAAGAATTATAATGTTGTGTTTTTGACTTCATTGATTTTTAAACAAAAAATTATTAGATTTATTGAATAGTTTTTTTTCTTGATTATTAAATTCAATTGATGATCTTTTAATAAAATTTTTTTTTAAGAAATAATAAAAAAATTAAAAATGTATTCATAAATCAAATAAAAAGATTCTATTTTTATATGGACAACTTGTATCATTATTACAACAATTATTTCCTTCTTTTAAAGTATCATTTTTAATATATTTTTCATATAAAGTTTCATTTTTAAAAATACTATTATTAATCAAATAACCAATAATTCCGCTTAAGAAAGTTCCAAAATCATTTGCAATAGTAGCACAATTAACAGCAATATCCTTATATTCTAACCCTAAATATTTATTAGTTAAAATAGAATAAAAAGCAGCAACATAAGTTCCCCCTCCAAAAAATCCTAAGGCAAATAAAAAAGGCATAAAGAAATAATAATCGACAAAATAAAAAAAATAATCAAATATGAAAAATATTAATATTCCTAATATTGAAAATGAAAAAATTTCTATAGGTTGTATTTTTTTTGCAATAAATAACATACTTTTTGAAGTAAACATTCCTGTTTGATAAAATAATATTAAAAATTCATATTTTCCACTTCTATAATTATGACCATTTTTTTTTCTTGAACATTGAATAGGTAAAAACCCAATATCAGTTCTTGCAGCATTTTTAACAAATAAACCATTTAAACAATAAAATTGAGTTAAATAAATACAAAACAAATTAATGATAATCCTTCCAACACATTTCATAACATGAGAAAAATTTTCCATATTCATAGGCTTATTTTTATTAGTATTATCATTTTCAGTATCATTATCATTATTATTATCTTTATTCTCATTTTCATTTTCATTTTCATTATTATTATTTTTATTTTCATCATTTTCATCTGAAATTAATTTTTCAAGATTATATTTTTTTTGAAAATTTGCTTCTAATTGAATTCTTTCTGTCAAAAGAAATAAAAGTAAATAAATAGGACCTAAAGGAGCTAAAAATAAATAAAGAGCTTTTGGTCTTAAATTAGGATAATATTGACTAGCAAAATTTAAAGATGCACTAAATAAACCACTTAATCCAGTTCCACTAGAAAATCCTCCAACCAAATTTTTTGGAAAAGTACTTAAATAAGCCAAAATAGCACTTTCACCTAAAGCATAAGAAGTACCTAAAATAAAACTTGGTATTAAACTTAAAAAAAAGCAAACTTTATTATTTGAAATATATTTCTTTTCATATGATATTAAAACTAAAGACATAATTAAATAACCTGAACACATCCAAAAGCATAGAAATGTTATTCTTTTTTTATATGCTATATGAACTAAATATCTTGAATTAATAAATCTAGTTAATATATTAAAAAGAGTTGAAGCTGAGGTATAAAAATACATCCATGTTGATAAATTTAATTCATATGATAATATTCTTCCTCCTGTCAATACTAAAATTGTTCCCAAATGATTTATTATTCCAAGGAAAAAAAAATACAGCATTAAACGAAATTTCATTGATTTTGAATATGATTGATCTTCTTGTGTTTCTTTTGAAGTTTCCATTTTTTTATTTACATTATATTTTTATATATTTTTTTATTTTGATTTAATTTTAAAAGGGCTTTTTAATAAAGAATTTAAATAAATCCAATGAAAAGTTCATTAAAGGAAGATTTGATAAATGGTTGGTGAAAACTTTATATATTTTATATGATTCTTTTATAATCTTTGATTAATAAATTAAACAAAAAATATAACTTTAAATAATTATATATAACAGATATTTATTTTACTTAACCTATTAAACTTTTGCCCATTAATATGGATTATTTTTCTTTTACTATTTGAATTATATTTATTTTATTATCTTTATCAAAAATTTTTATTTGGATAAAGAAATGTAATATTTTTATTTTGAAAAATCAGATTTTAAATAAAAATATAAATATTTCTTAATTCTGATTTGAAATTATCATTAAATTAATTTAAATATTTAAAATATTTAATTGAATTCATATGAATACTCAAAAAATAGAAGAAGAAGAATTAACAAATACCTCTTGTGATACATTAGAAATTTCAGAAGAAGAAATTTTTAATTTAAGTGCAAATTTTATTCAAAGTGTTTTTAGAGGTTATTTGTTAAGGAAAATATTTTATTTTAGATTACATTTATATTTAAATTTTTCATGGTCATTGAATTTTCTAGATAATTTTTTATTGTATAAATTGAAAAAACAATACTTTTATAAAATATTATTTAAATTGAATAAAAAGAATTTTAATAATTTAAGAGAAAAACATAAGAAAAGATTACCTAAAATTTACATTAGGAAAAAATATGTTTTTTTAAATAAATTCATAAGAATAAGAAGAGAGTGTTTTTCTTTTATATCAAAAAATGATTCCATTGAAAATAAAAAAATAATTAATAATTCTATGATAAATAATGATGAAAAACAAACTAAATTAACAAATCTTATCAATCAATATATTAAATATAAAAAAGAGAAATATTTCTCTAAATGGAGAAAAATAGCAAAATCAAAATTGTTAAATAAAAAATTTATTAAATTAATTGAAAAAGATTTTATAGAAATAATAAAACAAGAATCTTTTTATAAAACAAAACATTATTCAAGCCCAAATTTATTGAAAAATAGTATTAAAATGAGTCATAATTATTTTAATAAAAATTCCTCTAATAAAAGTGGATTAAGAATAAACAATATTTTAAAATTAACTATTGGGATTTCAATGTTAAAAAAAATATTGAAAAAAATTTTTATAATTAAATATTTTAGGTTTTTTATAAAAAATTGTGATAATAAAACTAAAAATTTAATCAATTTGGTTCATATTTTAACCAAAAAAAATAATATTTTATCAAATATCATCTATTTAATAGATAAATATGATAAAATAATTTTAAATATTTTATATAATAAGGCGAAGAATAAATTGATATTTTATTTAAAAAATTAAAAACAAGTATTTTTAATTATAAAACATAATAATTAAATTTAAAAAAATCAATAAATTAAATGAACTTAGAATTAAAAAGATTAAAATCAAAAGATGATGAATCTCAAAAATTAGATGAATCAAGTACAGAAGAAGATTCTGATCTCATAATTGTATCAGATTCAAATGTTGAAAAAACAACTGAAGAAGAAGAAGATAGATTAAAACGTTTAAATATAAAACAATATTCTTGTACAGAAATTATTAAAAAATCAACAAAAATATCATTACAAAATTGGAAAAAAAGTGTTTATAGGCAGGTAGAATTATTATTATCTCAAATTTTTTCAATGTATCTTCCTATATTAAAAGCAAATATAATTGATGCAATATCTTCAAATAAAGATTATAATGAATTATTTAATAGAGTAAAAAGTTATCTTATTTGTTTAATAATTAAAATAATAACAGATGAAATTATGGAACTTTTTGAAAATTTTTTTATAAGAAATTCCAGTAATAAATATAAAGATTTGTTATTAGAAAGAATTGTTAAAAAAGATATTTCCTTTTTTGATATTTTTAAGACAGGAGAATTAATAGAAAAATTAGGTGAATGTGAAGAAAATATTCAAGAAGATTTTATATTTAAAACCATATCTTTAGTTCAGAATTTTTTTAAATTAATTTTAATGAGCTATTATTTATATACATCATCATTTCGTTTATCAATGATATTTTTAATAGTTTTTATTTGTAAAGCAACTACTGATTATCTTTCAGTAAAATTTTCAATTTTTGCTAATTTTGATGAATTAATGAAAAATCAAGAAAAATATTCAAATTCTTTAAATGAATTAATTTCAAATATTAGAATGATTAAATCATTTGGAAAAGAAGAAGATGAAGTGAAAAAAATAGAACATTTAAAAAGAATAATATCATTTGATTACAATATAATGACAACAATAATATTTAAAATACATGATTTTGTTTCTCAAGGAGGAGAAGCAATAACATTATTTTTTGCAGGAAAATTTATTTTAGCAAATGAATTTACTTTAGGTAAATTTACAGTTTTTAAACAATATCAAAGTGAATTTAGTGATTCTTATCGAGAAATAAAAGATGCAATTGAAGATTATAGAAAATTATTAAACAATTGGAGATTATTTTTTGAATTATATGATTATCCAATAACAATAAAATCCCTTAAAAATTATATTCCAAATAAGTTAATTGGAAGAATAAAATTTGATAAAATAACATTTTCATATCCTTTAAAACCATTAGTTAATGTATTACAAAATTTATCATTTGAAATTGAACCAGGAAAAATATTTGCAATATGTGGATTTTCTGGAAGTGGAAAAACA
>JAJJKW010002005.1:0-17963 GCA_023805745.1 Isotricha sp. YL-2021b | reverse complement strand
ACTCAACAGCATTCAATAACAAATTCGCGTCTGTGTTGTAATAACGTTGCGTAGTTTGTATATTTTTATGGTTTACCAGTGTTTTCACCAAGAAAGGATTCACCCCGTTATTAATCATTTTTGTTATGAACATGTGACGCCCAAGGTGTGACGCACCGTGAATACCAAATTTCGCATAAATCTCATGAAATATTCTGCAAACGGATACACGATTGAACGGTCTTTTCATTTTTTGAGATGTAAACAAATATGTGTCCGCGGTCAAATTGTCACCATACTTTGTTTTCATATATCCGTAATAAGATTCTAATTCTTTTTTGAATTGGTAAATCGCTTTATGCTGATACATGAATAATTAAATTCGTATACCATGCACAGTTTATGAATCAATCTTTATATGTGGTTTATATTTGCCACGTTTCTTACTTATATGTTCCGGGTTGATGTATAAATCTGGTATAATCTTCTTCCATTCTTCCAGGTGTAATATTTCTTCTGGGTATACGATTTTATCTACTTCTGCTTTGATTTCTGCCGTTGTATATTTTAGATAATGTTTATTACGCATACTATTTGCTTCCCAACCCATTATATCATCTACAATAGAATCATCTATACCCAATTTCTTCGTATACATACTTACAGTATCACGAAACGAATGGAATGTATATTTTAGTCCGTCTTTGGTCACAATGCCTAATTTTGATCTTATAAAACGCAGCCATGGAGCCATAAATTTTTTAGCTGGATCATCAGACAAATTGGCAGCACGATCAAATATAAAATCTTTATCTGTGGCACCTATCTTCTTTTGTCGTTCACGAATTAAATCGACTATACCCCAATCTAATAATTGTTTTGCTATTGGTAATTTACGTTCGCTCGCATCGTTCTTTTTATTCTTTTTGACATCATTTTCACGAAACCAAAAACAATCAATGTCATCGTTTTTTATAAGGTCGCCATATTGTAAAGTTATACCAAGATTAGTTCGTGACCCAGAATATAACGCAATCAGACAAGCCAAAAATTCGTCTGGGTGTGTCTTGAAAAAATCATGCTTAGTATCAAAATCATAGGCCATTTTTATTTGCAAATCTGAATTTAGGTGTTATAATCGTCTTACCTTTTGGGTGGTTAGCTCAGTTGGCTAGAGCGTCACGTTGACATCGTGGAGGTCGTTGGTTCGAGCCCAATACCACCCACCACGAATTTAAAAGACGGCAAAAGGCTGTCTTTTTTTATTAAACAAAGAGGCGACCGATGACAAAAAAATATCTGATTACTTCGGCATTACCTTATGTTAATGGCGAATTACATTTGGGACACTTGGTTGGTTGTTATTTACCAAGTGATGTTTATGCACGTTTTTGTCGTGCCATGGGTCGCGATGTATTATACATCTGTGGTGCAGACGAACATGGGACGCCTGCAATAGTTGGTGCACAGAAAGAAAATATGCCAGTCAAAGAATATAACGACAAATATTATGAAAAACATTTACGTGCCGTATCAGATTTCAATTTGTCTTTTGATTTATATGGTCGTACCCACACTGAATTACAAGAAAAATTGATTCATGATTTATTCACACGCCTTGATGAACAAGGATTGATAGAAGAACGCGAAACGGTTCAACCTTTCTCTGTTGATGATGATACTTTCTTAACAGATCGTCAGTTGGTTGGAACATGTCCAAAATGTGGCTATGAAAAGGCACGTGGTGACCAATGTGATAAATGTGGCTCTATATATGAAGCCACAGAATTATTAAATCCACGTTCAAATATTTCTGGTTCTTCAAACATTGAAAACCGTCCAACCAAGAATTTATTTTTCTTGGCCTCTAAAATGGAAGAAACCTGGAAAAAATGGTTATTAGAACATGCACCAAAATGGTCAAAAACAGCATCTTCTATTGCTATGGGTTGGGCAAACGAAGGATTACGCGATACATCTATTACACGTGATTTAAAATGGGGAATTTCTGTAAACAAACCAGGATATGAGAATAAAGTTTTCTATGTTTGGTTTGATGCACCATGGGGATATGTTTCTATATCAATGGCCGCCAACAAAGATTGGGCAACATGGTGGAAAAATCCAGATTGTTTCTATGCACAATTTATGGCCAAAGATAATGTCAAATTCCATTCTGTGTTTTTCCCAGAACAACAATTGGCAATGAACGACAATTGGAAAACTGTAGATATGTTGAAATCAATGAACTTCCTTAATTTTGAAGACGGAAAATTCTCAAAATCCGAAGGCAACGGCATATTCCTTGATGAAGCAATCGATATCGCACCAAGCGACACATGGAGATATTCTTTGATGGCATCTGCACCAGAAACAGACGATTATTATTTCAAAATCGATCGCTTTGCAGATACTGTTAACAAAGATTTAAATGGTATGTTGGGTAATTTTGTATCACGCGTTTGCAAATTGTCTGCCAAAAACTTTGGAAATAACGTTCCAAAATCTGGCGAATTAGATACAGAATTAAAATCCAGAATTGATGAAAAATTATCTGAATTAACAACTGCTTTGGACAGTTGTGAATTTCGTGCTGCGGTATTTGCTTTGCGTGGTCTTTGGGCTGTTGGTAATGAATACATGACAGAAAAAGAACCATGGGCACTTGTTAAAAACGGTGACATGGAAAATGCAGAACATGTTTTAAACAACTGTTTCCAATTAATCGATTTATATACACGTGTATCTGCACCATTTATTCCAGATGCTGCTGAAAAGATGCAAAATATCTTTGCAGACAAACAAGATTTGTCTTGGCCAACTGAATTCTTGCCACGCATTAAAGATGGTTCAGAATTTACTATCCCAGAAAATCTGTTTGAAAGAATTGATGACGACAAAGTTCAATCTTTGATTGAAAAATACGTGAACAAAAAAGGTCCAAAATTAACAATTGTTAAAATCTTGGATGTAAAAAATCATCCAGAACGTGAAAACTTGCATGTTTTGACGATCAATGATGGCAAACAAGATTATACTGTTGTTTGTGGCGCACCAAATGTCAAAAAAGATATGTTGGCCGTATTTGCACCAATTGGTGCGATATTACCAAAAACAAACAAACCAATTAAACCACGTAATGTTGTTGGGGTTGAATCTGCTGGTATGCTTTGCAGTGCTGCAGAATTAAAAATATCTGACGAAGATTCTAAACTTTATGAAGTTACAGACGAATCTAAATTTGGAAAAGAGTTTTAATGTCACAAGAACACAGCCCTTTTTATAAAAATGGACCAGCAACTTACAAAGTGAATCTTTACCAATACAAAAAAATAAAAGGCAAATATTCAACTGATGTTGATCCTATTGCCAGCTTTTGTTGTGCATGTTGTAAAATGTGGGAACAATGCGAATCTGACAACAAAAATAACAACAAAGAAACCAAACAAGATATATGTTATATTTCAAAAGAAGTTGAAACAAAAATGGCTGATTTTATTTGCGGTTTTTCTTCTGGTCTTTCAAACAGCGATTTTATGTTAAAACCAGAAAACAAAGAACAAGAAAAAAGCATCGATAAAATCAGAAAACGTCTTTTAAAAAAATACAGAATGCGATAAAAATGTCCGGACATAAATTGATTTTAATGTCTTGTTGTGCACCATGCAGCGCTGGCGCAATTAAACAACTTGCCAACGGCGAAATTCCAGACATAGATGATTTTATCGTTATGTTTTTTAATCCTAATATTTTCCCAGAAAGCGAATACCAAAAAAGACTTTCCGAACAAATAAAATATTGTGAAAAATTAGGCGTAAAATATGTAATTGGTGATTATAATCACGATGATTGGCGTAATGCAGTATGCGGTCTTGAAAACGAACCAGAACGTGGTGCACGCTGCAGCAAATGTTTTGCATTTCGTTTTTGTTATGCACGAGAATATGCCAAAAAACATGGATATAACGCAATTGCTTCTGTATTTGGCGTATCAAGATTTAAAGACCAAAATCAAGTTGATTGCGCAGCAAATGAATCTTGTGGAGATATAAAATATTTACCAATTAAGTGGAACGAAAATCTGCGCCAACAAATTAACCGTGAAACAGACTTTTATCGTCAAAAATACTGCGGTTGCGAATTTTCCATGCGCAAATAAATAAAATTGATTTTCCGCTTTTTTCTTCTATAATTTTATTGATATATAACAAAAGGACAAATATGTCATCTATTTATGTTTTCCCAGGTCAGGGCGCTCAAGCCGTTGGTATGGGATTGGACTTGTATCAAAATAATGCAGAAGCCAAGGCTGTATTTGATGAAATGGATGCGGCATTGGGCGAAAAATTATCCGATATTATATTCAATGGTCCGATTGAAACTTTGACTTTGACTGCAAACGTGCAACCTGCGATTTTGGCAACAAGTATTGCAATGTTTCGTGCTGGTAATTTTCCAAAGCCAGATTATGTTGCCGGACATTCACTTGGTGAATATACTGCGCTTTGTGCCGCAGGCGCAATATCTTTGACTGACGCAATAAAATTAGTTCGTCTGCGCGGTGAATCTATGCAAAATGCAGTTCCGGCGGGTCAGGGCGCAATGGCTGTTATACTTGGCATTGAATTTGAAGATTTGAAAAAAGTTTGCGAAAAAGCAGAATCTGAAACAGGTGGTATATGCGATATTGCAAACGATAATTGCCCGGGACAAATTGTTATATCTGGTGCAAACAACGCAATCGAACGCGCAATGGAACTTGCCAAAGAAGCAGGGGCAAAACGTGCAATGAAATTGGCACTTTCTGTTCCACCACATTCACGTTTAATGGAACCAGTCGTTGAAATTATGAAAAAAGCACTGGACGAAGTTGAATTCAAAACACCTATTGTGCCAATTATATCTAATAAAACTTGCACTCCTTTGACTGATATAAACGAAATCAAAGATGCATTGCTTTATCAAATAACACATGGTGTTCGTTGGCGCGAAAGTGTATTAGAAATGGTAAATCTTGGTATTGATGATTTAACTGAAATAGGCCCAGGCGAAGCACTTATTGGTATGACAAAACGTACAACAGATAAAATTAACGCACATAAATAACGGGGGATAAAAATGTTTGAATTAAAAGATAAAGTTGTTTTAATCACTGGCGCCACAGGTGGCATTGGTGGTGCAATCGCAGAACAAATGAAAAGTGCTGGCGCAACAGTTGTTGTGACTGGACGTAATCTTGAAAAGTTATCTGCATTCGATGATTCATTTGTGAAAATTCAATCTGATTTATCCATGGATGGTGCCGCAGAAAAATTAATCGCCGATACTATCGAAAAAGCCGGTCGTATTGATGTTTTAATTAACAATGCTGGCATCACCGCAGATACATTGATGATGCGTATGAGCGATGAACAATTCGATAATGTTTTAAATACAAATTTACGTGCAACATTTAAAATGTGTAGGGCATGTATTATGCCAATGATGAAACAACGTTTTGGCCGTATTATAAACATGGCATCTATCGTCGGTGTTGTTGGTGGTGCAGGTCAAACAAACTATGCCGCATCTAAGGGTGGAATTATTGCAATGACAAAATCTATTGCTGCCGAAGTTGGCGCACGTGGAATTACAGCAAATGCAATTGCACCTGGATTTATCAAAACACCTATGACAGATGTTTTGCCTGATGAATTAAAGGCTAAATATCTTGAACAAATCCCAGCAGGTCGTTTTGGTGAACCAATTGATATTGCGAACGCTTGTGTATTTTTGGCAAGTGATGAAGCATCTTACATCAATGGTCAAACAATTCATGTGAACGGTGGAATGGGACGCTTTTAATCATGCAAGAATTTGATGTTATTGTTATCGGTGGTGGACATGCCGGGGTAGAAGCCGCGGCTGCATCTGCACGTCGTGGTGCAAAAACATTATTGTTAACTATGCGCGAAAGCGATATAGGTGCAATGTCTTGTAATCCATCAATTGGTGGCCCAGGCAAATCACAAATGGTTGCAGAAATGGCCGCATTTGGTGGTGTTATGCCATTTGCTGCGGACAGTGCCGGTATTCATTGGCGCACTTTGAACGCAACACATGGTGCCGCGACCCAGGCATTGCGTGCACAAATAGACCGCAATTTTTATCATAATGCGGTTATGAAAATTTTGGAAAATACACCAAACTTAAATGTTGTTTTCGAAAGCGTTCTTGATCTGGATTTAAAAGATAAAACTGTTAATAAAAAGTATTCTGCAAAATCTATTGTTTTAACAACCGGAACTTTCTTGGGCGGACTTGTCACACGTGGAAGTGAAAAAATTGCATCTGGTCGTTTAATGGACAATGGCGAATACCAAGAAAATGATTCACATATATCAAAAGTTTTAAGTGATGCCGGTTTTGAATTATTAAGATTAAAAACTGGAACCCCAGCACGTATCTATCGCGACAGTATTGATTTTTCTGTTTGTGAAGAACAACCAGGTGACACACCACACGATTGGTTCGGCTTGGGCGATGATAAAAACACAATTAATGATAAATGTTTTATTACACACACCAACGAAACTACACATGAAATAATTCGTGAAAATATTAAAAATGCACCAATGTATAATGGTGATATTCGCGGCCTTGGACCAAGATATTGTCCATCACTCGAAGATAAAGTTATGCGTTTTCCAGAACACAAAACACATCATGTATTCTTGGAACCAGAAGGATTTGGCAGTGATTTAATCTATCCAAACGGAATATCAACATCTTTTGGCAGCGATATTCAAGACAAATGGATACGCACAATACCAGGGTTAGAAAACGCGCGCATAGCAAGATACGGATATGCAATCGAATACGATGCTATTGATGCACGTGTATTAAAGAATACTTTGAAATCAAAAGATATAAACGGTCTGTTTTTTGCCGGTCAAATCAACGGCACATCTGGCTATGAAGAAGCTGCGGCCCAGGGTTTAATCGCCGGGGCAAATGCTGCTGCTCATGCTTTGAATATCGAACCATTGATAATCGACAGAACAAATTCCATGATTGGTGTTTTGATTGATGATATAACAACATTGGGTGTCGATGAACCATATCGTATGTTTACTTCACGCGCAGAATACCGTCTTAACCTACGTGCAGATAATGCGATTTTAAGATTGGGCGATATATCTGAAAGACTTGGTTTAATATCACACGAATTGCATGAAAATATTTTAAAAATGCGCGCAGATATAGCACACGAAAACGATAAATTTTATGCCGGATATATTGAAAGAAACGAACGCGAAATTGCAAACTATAAACGCGACAGCCAATTAAAAATCCCGTCAAATTTCGACTATAAAGAATTGTCAGGACTTACAAATGAATTGGTTGAAAAACTAACAAAAACACGTCCTGAAAATATCGCTGCATTATCAAGAATTCCAGGCATGACACCGGCCGGAATAATGGTAGTATTGCGAAAAATTAAAAGTGGAAATAAATAAAAATATATATTAAGATTCCGCTATCGCCGGAATAGCTCAGCTGGTAGAGCATCTCATTCGTAATGAGGGGGTCGCAGGTTCAAATCCTGTTTCCGGCACCATTATAAAAACACCGGCATTTGCCGGTATTTTTAATATTTAATCACAATCAAAATATTGTAATCTCTGTTCTAACATTTGTTGTATTTTTTGTTCTTCAGACATAGGTTCAACTGGCTGAACAGTTGGTTGTACCGTTGGTTCAGTAGTTGGCTGAACAGTCGGTTGCACAGCTGGTTGTGAAGCATTTCCAGATGATGGCTTAGGCGGTTTTGATGGCTTCGGTGGCTTTGATGGCTTCGGTGGCTTAGAAGGTTGCTGACTTGGCGTTGTCGAAGCAGGGGTTTGATATTTTTTTATAATTTCTTTTGCATATTCATAAAAATTTTCTGTTTTTACCCCGTTCGCACCATAATATTCATTATTGTTAAAAATATTTTGTGGACCGCTGTTATTTAAACCAACTATTTTTCCACTGCGCAACAAAGGAGCACCAGAATCCCCACCGGAACTATCACAATCTGTTGATATCATTTTATTTGAATTAGGGTGTGTACCGTTTATATGGCAATCTTGAACCTTAAAATTATTAGTATCACCAAGCAAAGGTCTTTTTCCCATTGATTTCAATTTATCGTCTACATGCTTATTTATACAAGCTATAATATCTTGTGTTTTTTTACACTCATCTTTAAACTCTTTTGCTGTTTCTTTATACAATCGTTTAAGGAATGGTATCTCGTCATCATTTATTATTCTTAATAAGCCAAAACCACCACGATATATAGAACCTTTTGTTGTGTGTGAAAAAATATCTTTATAAAAATGACTTTCTTTTTCAGAATATAATATTGCCCAATCAGAACCGTCCATAGAATTAACTTTCTCACGAAAAGCCACTATTTTCAGATTTGAACGCTCGTACCCATTACCATTCCAAAATTCTACGGAACAGCCTTTTTTATGACAACTAACTGCACAGTGATCGTTTGTAAGCACAAGATTTTTTGAAATAAATGCCCCTGTGCACCTTGAATCTTTTGGGCCGATCGACAATTTTACAACACCATTGTATTTTGGATCAGACAAAGATCCATAGTGACGGTCATCTTTTAACCCAATATTACCACCATAGCCAGCAAAAACATTTGCAGTATATAAAGATAACAAAATAGCAAATATGTGTTTTATCATAACCTGCTGATAGCCTCTTCACAAGATTCTGATGCTTGTATGTTGTTATTTATTGATTTTACCGTTACTGCATTAAGCACTGTCGCAACACCAGAAGCAACCGTAGATGCACCAGCCATCACATTTGCCGTGGTATTTAAATTTTTTGTTTTTTGATCGTATTGATTCTTATTTCCAACCGCTGATGTTATTGTTCCGACAAAACCAGTTCCTATATTTACACCAGAAACAGCTGCAGATGCTGTACTTATTTTTGATACTTTTTCCATATTTTCTGTGCTTAATGTTTTACATGCAGAAACAACCTTTTGCAGTTTTTCATATTTACTACGATCACAATCATACAGTGTCAGAGTAATTCTTTGGTTATTATTTTTAATCGTGTCTAAACATTTTTTAATCATATCACCAATAGAATCTGAATTCTTTTTGTTTTGACTTGATACTATTGTTCCTGTAATTGCAGTCACTGTATTACCCGCCATTAAACCAGTACGAATATTTCCAAGTCTTTTTGATTCCTCTTCATAACCGCGTTTTATTTGACACATAGAATCGTATTCTTCTTTCATTTCTTGATAAGCAGCCATATTTTTAAGAAATTTTACAAAATCTTCATCCGACATATTCTCAATGTTTTCCATTTGTTTCATTAAATCTTCGGCTTTTTTATCAAAATCTTTCTTTTTTATACCAGCATATAAAGCACCCCCAGCAGCAACAGTTCCAACTCCCGTTACAACTGCATTTATTTGTTCGTGTTGCTTTACTTTTTGTAATTCTACATTGATTCCTGTGCAATTTTTTCTTAAGTCGTTTACAATACTTTCATATTCACAGACAGGCTCTCCCCATACTGTATTTATAAGAAAAACACTTGTAAAAAAAAGGAATATTCTCACTGCCTTCATGATGTTGATATTGTATCATAAAATACGTATAAGAAAAAAGATAAAATTTATATCTTTTTATCTTTTGCATTACACCATTTTGAAACTGGACAAGTTTCACAATATGGGCGCAAGGCTTTGCAAGTATAACGACCATGCAAAACCATCACATGATTTACCATTGAGTGATATTTTTGTGGGATTATTTTTAATAATTTTTCTTCGACTTTTTCTGGTGTATTTTCTGTATCACCAACCCAACCATATCTATGTGCATTACGAAAAACATGTGTATCAACACCTATATTTGGCGCATTCCAAAGAACATTCATAACCACATTTGCCGTCTTTTGACCAACACCAGATAATTTCATCAATTCGTTTCTGTCGTGATATTTTTGTGGGAATTTATAGTTTATATTATCGCTGTCTTTATCTTTTAATTGCTGCGATAACCTTATGATATTTTCCGCCTTGTTATTAAAGAAAGAAATTACACGAATATGTTCTTTTAATCCATCCAGTCCCAGTTTTAACATCTTGTCTGGGGTAGGCGCGATTTTAAAAAGGGCAGGCGTCACTTCGTTAACTTTCTTATCAGTTGCCTGAGCCGACAAAATAACCGCCACAGCAAAAGTAAATTCATTGGTCGAATATAATTCAGACCGGATATTCATATTCAATGTCTTTGGAACATTTTCAAAATAAATATCCGGTGTAAGAGTTATTTTTGTTTTAGCCATTTACTTTTTCAATATTGATTGCTAAATCGTAATCTTCGATAGTTGTTTTAAATTGATTGGCTTCGCTATTTTCAATGTTAACAATTAACGCATCATGCATTACACGTTTTTCATGTGCAGCAATTGCATTACAAATTGCAACATCACCAGAATAGGTTAATTTAATTCTGTCTGAAACATCCAGATTTGATGCTTTTCGTGAATCCTGGATAAATCGCAGAGCATCATTTACCAAACCTTCTTGAATCAGTTCGCTGTTTATTTCAGTATTCAAAACGACAACAGCTGTGCTGTCTGGCAAAGCCGCACCAGTGATACCATCTTTTACTGTTAAACGGTTTTCAAATTCGTCAGAATTTAAAACATATTCACCAACGACCAATTTATCACCGTCCAAACTATATTCACCGCGTTTAACAGACGGTATAATATCTTTCAAAGCACCGCCAAGGCGTACACCTATTTTTGGTGTGATTAAATATACAAAACTGTCTGCTACACTGTGAACATCATCAATAAATTTAACCTGTTTAACATTTAATTCATCACTGATAATATCTGCATAATCAGTCATATCGACACCGGCAATTGTTGCGTCTTGAAGCGGCAAACGATTACGCAATTTATATTGTTCGCGCAATTGTTTTCCAACAGATACTATCATTTGAACACGGCGCATATCTTGCAAGATAGCAAAATCTGTATCGCCATACATTGGCCAATCTTGTAAATGCACAGATTCTTCGCCAGTTAAATTTTTAAAGATATATTCACTTATGAATGGTGCAAAAGGCGCCAAACATTTTACAAATGTCACCAATACATAATGCAATGTTTCAAATGCGCTTACATCTTCATCCCAGAATCTATCACGATTACGACGGATATACCAGTTGTTTAATATATCAAGAAAACGAACAAATTCTCTTACTGCGATATCTGGTTTATATTCTTCCAGAGAACCAGTTGTTGTTTTAATCAATTCATTTAATTCAGATAAAATATATTTATCTAATAAATTATCTGAACTTGGTTTATTTTCAACCGTTATATTTCCGGCATTCGCGTAAAGCGTAAAGAAATGATATGCATTCCAAAGTGGTGTTAAAATTGTTTTGATAGAATCATTAAACACAGTCCCTTCTTTATCAACACCAACACCTTCGGCCTTCATAAAGTTGCTTCCTTGGATAAATAAACGAATTGCATCTGCACCGTATATTTCCAATTGTTCACTTGGGTCAACATAATTATGCAAAGATTTTGAAAACTTGCGTTTTTGTTCATCTAAAATCATACCATTCGCAGACACTGTTTTAAATGCAGGTTTATCAAATAACGCAACCGCCATTATCATCAAAGAATAAAACCATCCACGTGTTTGATCTTGACCTTCGATAATATAATCTGCTGGAAAATTCTTTTCGAACTTATCGGCGTTTTCAAACGGATAATGCAGTTGTGCAAAAGGCATTGAACCACTTTCAAACCAACAGTCCAAAACATCGCTTATTCTGTGCCAACCGTCTTTGGTAAGCGCATCTAATGTTGGACGATGCAAATCTTTTATTTCTACACCAAAGAATTCTTCCATTTCTTTTATTGAACCAAAGATTTTATATTCACCGTCTTTCTCCCAGATTGGTAATGGAACCCCCCAGAATCTGTTTCTTGAAATCCCCCATTCGCGAGCATTTTCAATCCAAGCCATAAAACGATTGCCTGCACTGGTCCAAGTTGTTTCATTTTTGGTTATTTCAACAAGGCGTTCACGAATTTTTGGAACATCAACATACCATGCATCTGTCGCACGATAGATTAATTTCTCTTTACTGCGCGGACCAAAAGGATAACTGTGTTTATGCTGATCTTTTTTAACCAATATACCGTTTGCTTTTAACCAATCGATTATCTTTGGATTGGCTTCAAATATATTCATGCCAGCCCAATCTGATACAGTTTTATCAAAATTACCATAAGCATCTACATTCAAAATTACAGGGAATTTTGGATCTAAAGCCTTAGCGGCCCAATAATCATCGTCCCCATACGCAGGTGCAATATGAACAATTCCTGTTCCATCGCCATCGCTTACATAATCTGCGGCGATTATTTGGTGCAATAAAGGGTCTGAACCTTCATAGTAATTAAATATTGGCTTATAATGCAAACCGACCAAATCTTTACCCTTAACACTTCCAAGATTTTCAGAATCAGCAAAAACTTTTTCATATGCTTTTAAACGTGATGCAGCCAAAACATAAACATTGCCATCAGCGTGTTTCATACGAACATATTCCATATCTGGGTTTACAGCCAATGCAGAATTAGCCGGCAAAGTCCATGGTGTTGTTGTCCAAGCAATTGCTCTGTCCCCATTTTCCAGTTCAAACCACACTGTCACAGTATCATCAACAATATCTTGATATTCGCTGGACGCTTCACTGTTTGATAAAACTGTGCCAAGTTTCCAATCGTATGGATTAACCTTGAAATCTTTATAAAGCAAGCCCTTGTCATATAATTGCTTTAATGCCCAAATCACAGATTCCATATAATTTTTATCCATAGTGCGATAACCAAAATTATCACCACCATCAACCCAACGACCAATTCTTTCGATAAAACGCAACCATTCATTTGTATATGTCATAACATCTGTTCTGCACATATCGCAAAAGGCAGCAATACCATCTTGTGCAACTATATCTTTCGCATTACGACCATGCTTTTTTTCAACACTGTTTTCTGCTGGCAAACCATGACAATCCCAACCAAGTTCACGAACAACATGCTTTCCACGCATAGTTTTATAGCGCGAAACCATATCTTTAATGGCAGAAACCCCCAAATGTCCCCAATGTGGTAAACCATTTCCAAATGGGGGACCATCATAGAAATTAAAAGGTTCGCCCATTTTGGTTTTATTCAAAGATTTATGAAAAGTATCATCTTCGCGCCAAAAACTAAGAACACTATGTTCTATTTCTGAAAAGTTAGCCTTTGGTTCTGTCTTTTTATATGTCATTTTGTTGCCTTTTATATTAAAAATGGCGCTTTACGCGCCCCAGCCACCGCCAAAGCGCAGTGCCAGTTATTTAATAATAATTATTGTGTTTGTTTTCATGCCCTTATTTATACAATGAATATATCTAAAAATCAAGTTTTTGATTGTGTTATTTTAATTGACAAACTACTTGACTTGTCAAAATATACCACTATAATACACGCGTACAAAAAGAAAATAGACAATTATGGAAAAATTAACAGTAAACGAAATATTAGAAAAAATAAAAAAAGAAGGCCTTACTGGTCGCAAAAGCGTTGAAACCCAAATGTATTATTTGAATAAATCAAGGGGTTTTGCTATTATTACTTGCGACGACAAAGGAAAGGTTATTTCTGCTTTATGCAAACTCGGCGATAAAATAGAAACCTTTTTTGGTGATACGGCAGAAGAAATTTCAAAACATTGCCAAGAAAATTATACAGAAACACAAATTACAACAAAAACCAAAACAAGATAAGAAAAATGTTTACACCAAGAGATAAAGCAAAAGAACTCGCGATATATGTTGCAAACTGTCCAGATACAGAACTGCACATAGAAAACACACCTGAATTTTCACTAAATGGCGTGGCCATGGTGAAAACGTTTTCTTATAAAAGTCCATTAACACAAATAAAATACAACAAATGGATTGTCGAAGGTGTTGAATACGCAGTCCAAATGAAATTACCAGGATACGAAAAACATGATACGCTGGTTCAAGGTTCAGCTGTTCGTGTTTTATCGAAACAATTCAACCATATATTTAATTTTTATGGCCAAGATGCCCAAGAAATTATTGATGCATGCGAACAAAATCATTTACAAGAAATATTAAGATTAACAAATAATTTACAAAGATAAAAACACCGGCAAATGCCGGTGTTTTTTGTTTTTATGCGCGTAACTTTGCGCCGCATTTTGATTCAATATTTTTAATTACTTTATCTTGAATCTCTAACAATTCTTTATCAGACATATTATGATCTGGATAAATAGTAATTGTAAATGCAATTGATTTTTGACCATCACCCATATCAAACGAATCAAACACAATTGCTTTATCAATACTTGAATCAGATGCCAATGCAGTTGCGATTATTTTTTGTGATTCAAAATTGCTGTTTACTACGAAAGCGAAATCACGTGTAATCGGCATAAATTCAGTCATTGGTACTTTTTTATATTTTGGATTTTGTGGTAAATCTTTGATATTTTCAATAATTGCGACAAATACTTTTGTTTTTATATGTAATTGTTTAGCAACACTTGGATGCAATTGACCAAATTCACCAAGCACCTTTTTACCTTGAACTATTTTTCCATAAACATATGGATGTGCCCAAAGTGGTGCATTGGATGAATCGATTGTATATTTTTGATTACCAAGCAGAGATACCAAATCAGATTTAACATCAAACACATCAACATTACGATTGCGTTTTTGCCAGTGTTTTGGTGATGTTTCCCCACAACGCACTATACACAAAGAATCGTGTTGTTCTCCAGGATTTGCACCATTAAATACCGTTCCGATTTCGAACATATTTAAATCAGCAAAACCGCGTTTTTCATTGTTCGAAATTGAAATCAATAAATTTTCCAACATATTGTTTCTTGCTGTATCAAAATCGACTATTATAGGATTCGCAACACGAACAATTGGTTTATCTGTTAGTATTTCTTCGACTTTGGAGTTACCAAAACCAAAGGAAGCACTTTCGTTTAATCCACGATTTGCCAATTTTTGTTTTAAATCCAAATTCATTTCATTATGAACTGCATTTATAGTGCTTTGTGGCAAATCTTTTAATCCGATTTTTTCATAACCATAAATACGGATTAATTCAGATACAATATTTTCTGGAATAACCACATCTGTTCTTTGTGGATTTGGTGTAATGGTCCAATTTTTCCCTTTTGCTTTTACATCGAAATGCAATTTTTCCAAAATATCTTTCTGTGTTTTTTCGTCCAGTTTTATACCTGTCTTTTTTTCAAACAATTCTGGATTATAAACCACAGGTTCTGGCGTATATGCTTCACGACCAGCAACAGATACATTTACAATTTTACCACCGCAAGTATCCATTATTATTTTTGCCGCCAAAGACAAAGCAGGTAATGTACCATCTGGATTTATACCACGTTCATATCTGTATGAAGAATCTGTTGATAAGCCAATTCTTTTTGCAGATTTACGAATAGATACAGGATTAAAATATGCAGATTCCAAGATAACATTTGTTGTTTTATCTGTTGTGGAAGCACGCATACCACCAACAACACCGGCCAATGCCAAGATTCCAGCATCATCGGTTATAACCAAATCTTTATCACACAAATCATGTTCGTTTCCAAACAAGTCTGTGAATTTTTCGCCTTTTTTCGCCATGCGTACTGTTATATCACCAACAATTTCATCAGCATCAAAGCAATGCATAGGTTGTGTCAAATCATAGCAAATATAATTTGTTGCATCGATTGGTGCATTTTTAGGATTTATTCCGGCACTGCGCAAACAATTTTGTATTGTTTTGTTTGAAGATGCATTTTTAATTCCATGAATTTCGCAAAAACGATATGTTGGACATGCTTCTGGTGCCAACAAATTAACTTTTCTTTCGCCTTTAACTGGTTTTAATAAATCTATTTTGTTTTCGATATATTTACCGGCATCCGCCGCACTTAAATCCAGCGCAATACCACGCAAAGACAAATAATCTGGGCGGTTTGGTGTGATAGATGTTTCAAAGATTGCAGAAGCGCCACCTTTTAATAAAGAAACAGGCTGTCCGATTTTTTCTTTCTTTTCGTCTAATTCAATAATTCCACTGTGATCTTCACTGATACCAAGTTCTTTTGCAGAACACATCATACCATTTGATTCAACACCACGTAATTTACCAGTTTGAATTACCATATCACCAATTTTACAACCTGGTAATGCCAACGCAGATACCAAACCTTCGCGTGCGTTTGGTGCACCACAAACAACCTGACGCAAAGTGCCACTGCCATCATCTACTTTTAAAACATGTAAATGATCGCTGTCTTTGTGTGGAACACATTCGATTATTTTTGCAGCAATTGGCAATACTGGGATTTCTAAATCTTCAACTTCAAGACCCAGACCGTTTAATTTATCTGCGATTTCCACAGGGGTTAATTTTGTATCAAGATATTGTTTCAACCATTCATAAGACCATTTCATTTTATACCCCTTTTAAAAACCGTTATTTTGTAACCATCTGATATCACCATCATAGAATTTACGAAGATCATCAAGTCCATATTTTAACATTGCCATTCTGTCCCAACCGAAACCAAAAGCAAAGCCCTGGTATTCTTCTGGATCTATTTTGCAATTTCTAAGAACATTTGGATGAACCATACCAGCGCCACCCATTTCTAACCATTTATCACCCCATTTCATATCAAATTCCACAGATGGTTCTGTAAATGGGAAATAAGACGGACGAATACGAATTTCAATATCACGTTCAAAGAAATTAGAAAGAAATGCACGCAATGTCGCAATTAAATCTGACATTGTCACATTTTTATCTATATATAAGCCTTCTATTTGATGAAACATTGGGGCATGTGTTGCATCCATTTCTTTGCGGTAAGTAGAACCTACACCAAACATTTTAATTGGTACGCCTTCTTTTTCCATTGCACGAATTTGAATAGAAGATGTCTGGGTACGCATAACATTTCCATTTTCCATAAAGAAAGAATCTTGCATATCGCGGGCAGGGTGATATTCAGGTGTATTCAATGCAGTAAAATTATGCCAATCATCTTCGATTTCTGGACCTGTCCACAAAGAATAACCAAAAGATTCTAAAATCGCAGATATTTCTTTTAAACTTTGTGTCAATGGGTGCAATGTTCCGCGTTGTTCTGGTTGTGCTTCCAAAGTCACATCAACATATTCTGTTGCCAACTTAGCGTTCAATGCCGCGTTTTCCAATTCTGTTTGCTTTTCTTTGAATAATTGACGCAATTCACTGTTTTCAGCATTTACAACAGCGCGTTCTTCATTAGACAGTGTTGCCATTGTTTTCAATTTTGCAGTCATAGTACCATTTTTACCGAAAGTTTCGGCATACAAGGCCTGCAATTCTTCAAGTGATTTTGCGTTTTTAATTTTATCTTTCATTTTTACCCCATTTATAAAAGAATAAGACCGTATCTCTACGGCCTTAATTTTAACAAAACAAAACCATTGCCGTAAAGCGTTATTTCGCAGATCCAGCAATAAATCGTTTTGCAGTTTCAACCAATGTTTCAAAGTTTTTATCAGCATCGTATGCCATTTGGGCCAAAACTTTGCGGTCCAATGTAATACCTGCTTTCTTTAAACCATTCATAAATTGGCTGTATGTTAAGCCGTTTGGACGAACAGCAGCATTGATACGAACAATCCAAAGAGAACGAAAATCACGTTTCTTTTGACGACGATCGCGATATGCATATTGTCCAGCTTTTTCAGTTTTTTCACGTGCAGCACGATATGTAGAATGATGACGTCCCAAATAACCTTTGGCACGGTCAAGAATCT
>JAJJKW010001506.1:0-90267 GCA_023805745.1 Isotricha sp. YL-2021b | reverse complement strand
GAGATTTATGGATATCAGAAAACGTATTTGTCAGATTCCTGACCTTGGACAAAAGGCTACAATGGTTTGTATTCCGACTACATCCGGTACAGGTTCTGAAGTTACTCCGTTCTCAATTATTCGGATGAAAAAACTCACTACAAATACGCAATTGCTGACTATGCTCTAACACCTAATATGGCAATTGTTGATCCGAACTTTGTAGATGGTATGCCAAAAGGTTTGACTGCTGCATCAGGTATTGACGCACTTGTTCATTCACTTGAAGCTTATGTCTCTTGTATGGCAACAAACTTTACTAACTCAAACGCTCTTGAAGCAACTAAATTAGTGTTTAAATATTTGGCTCGTTCATACAAAGAAGGTGCTAATGACCCGATTGCAAGAGAAAAAATGCACTATGCTGCAACAATTGCAGGTATGTCATTTGCGAACGCATTCCTCGGATTGTGCCACTCAATGGCTCACAAGCTTGGTGCTATGTACAACATTCCTCACGGCGTTGCTAACGCACTTCTTATCAGACAAATCATCAAATTTAACGCAGTTGATAAGCCGACTAAACAAGCTATCTTCCCGCAATACAAGTTCCCGAACGCTAAAACTAAATACGGTCAAGTTGCGGATGAACTTGGTTTAGGCGGTAAGAATGATGATGAAAAGGTTGAAAGACTAATCAAAGCGGTTGATGAGCTTATGACAGAAATCAATCTTCCAAAATCAATCAGAGAATTTGGTATTAAGGAAGATGAGTTCATGACAAACCTTGATATCTTGGTCGAAAGAGCATTTGATGACCAATGTACAGGTGCTAACCCAAGATATCCGCTTATGAGTGAAATCAAGAAAATATTCCTTGATGCATACGAAGGAATAGTATAAAAACAGAATTGTCTAAATTGGTTCAAGGGCTCTGCTCTACCATACTCTTGCAGAGCCTTTAACCTTTTCTTTTTTATAAAAAATTTTGTATAATAAAATAAATAGGATTAAAAATGAATATTCCTGAAAAAGTTATAAACAGACTTACTATGTATCATTTTATACTTGAAGATATGAGAGAAGATGAAAAATATGTTTCAAGCACAAAGTTTGCTAATCTTTTAAATATAGACAATTCTCAGGTAAGAAAAGATTTAAAATATATAGATAATCAAGGCAAATGCCGGGTAGGATATGAAGTAAAACAACTCAAACGCAAAATAGAAGAGTGTTTAGGATTTAAAAAAACTAAAGATGCTTTTGTTGTAGGTGCAGGGAATTTAGGTTCCGCTCTTGCTAAATATGACGGATTCAAAGATTACGGACTGAATGTTCTTGCAATGTTTGATAAAGACCCTAAAAAAATCGGAACAACTATTAACGGAAAAGAAGTTTTTGATATTTCTAAAGTCGGAAATTTAGCTTCAAGGCTTGGTGTAGAAGTTGCAATACTGACAGTTCCGAGAGAATATGCTCAAGGTGCTGCAAATTATTTGGCCGGTGCAGGTATTAAATATATTTGGAATTTTACAACTTGTGTTCTTGACCTGCCAAAAGATGTAAAAGTTTGGAATGAGAATTTAATAAGCAGTTTTTTACAGTTCACAGTTAAAGATAAGGAAGATTAAAATGACAACAGAAATAAAAATATGTATGGGAAGTGCATGTTTTGCAAAAGGTAATCAGGAAAATCTTGAATACATAAAAGAATATATAGAAGAAAATAATTTGGAAGCAGATATTTCAATTATCGGTGCTTTGTGTGAAAATAAATGTGAAATAGGTCCAAGAATTATAATAAATGAAAAAGAATATACAAATGCAACAAAAGAACAAATTAAAGAAGTTTTGGACTCATACAAAAAAATAATGAACTTTAATTAGAAGATAAAACGGTAGATAATATTAAAGTAAAATAGATATAAAAGGTCTGGAGTGTTATATTATGGAAAAGCAAAATCCCGTCTATACATTAAAAAATGAGTGTAATGACTGCTATAAATGTATCAGAAAATGTCACGTAAAATCAATTCGTATTCAGGGCGGAAGTGCTTCCGTAATAAGCGAAAAATGTATTGCCTGCGGACACTGTGTAACTGTTTGCCCTGCAGGAGCTAAAAAAGTCAGAAATGACATTGATGTTGTTAAAACTCTTATGCTGACCGGTAAAAAAGTATATGTATCACTTGCTCCAAGCTGGGCGGGTATATATGACATCTCTAAAGAAAAAATGATAGCCGTTCTCAAGAAACTCGGTTTTGCTGGTGTTTCTGAAACTGCACTCGGAGCTCAAGAGGTTTCCATTCAGACTGCAAAAATATTAAACGGAGTCGATAAGGGATTGTTTATATCTTCAGCATGTCCGGTAATAGATGACTACGTAAGACTTTATAAACCCGAGTTCGCAAAATGTATTACACAAATTGCTTCTCCGGCTTTAACGCATTGCGGACTAATGAAAGAAATGCTCGGTGAGGACATTAAAATTGTATTTATCGGGCCTTGCATTGCAAAGAAAAATGAGGCAGATAATCACCCTGATTTAATGTCAGCGGCATTAACTTTTGAGGAGCTTAATTATTGGATTAAGGAAGAATTTATTGATATAGAAACAATAGAACCCGACGAAAGTTGTCACTTTGTTCCGGAAGCTGCTTATGAAGGAGCCTTATATCCGTTAGAAGGCGGAATGAATGAAACAATAAAAAAAGTAGGCATTGATAAAGATGACGTTACTTTTGTTTCTGTAAGTTCGTTAGAAGGGTTTGACAAATCTCTTCAAAATCTTAATCCTGATAAGATTGAAAACAAAATCTTTTTGGAAGCCCTTGCATGCACTGGCGGATGCATAAACGGGCCTTGTGCAACAGGAGAAAAATCAAGCATAATGATAACTTCTGACATTTATGCAAATACAAGATACAGAGATGTCGTTCCGAAAGAACCCAGAAAGGTCGTTCCGATAGAATACACCCCATGTCCTACCGAAAAAATTGAATATTCAATTGAACAAATAACCAAAGCCCTCAGAAAAATCAGTAAACACTCGGAAGAAGATGAACTAAATTGTTCGGGTTGCGGATATTCAAGCTGCCGTGAGTTTGTAAATGCTCTTATTGCCGGTGATGCAGAGTCTTCTCAGTGCGTTTCGTATATGAGAAAAATTGCCGTAAGAAAAGCTGCAGCAATGTTAAGATGCATGCCTTCAGCAGTCGTAATTGTAGACTCCAACATGGAGATAGTCGAGGCAAACGATTCTTTTGAACATATGTTCTTATCAGAAGATATGTACGAGATTTTTGCATCACGTCAGGATGGTTTGACAGGTGCAGCAATAGACAGAATTGTTCCGTTCAGCGAATTGTTTAAATCTGCACTTGATACAGGTAAAGACATCCATCAGGAGCACTATGCGCTTGAAGATAAGCTTTATGACATAAGCATATTTACTATTGAAGATAATGAACTTGTCGGTGCTGTTATATCAGATGTAACAAAATCAGAGATGGACAGAAGTAAAATTGCACAAAAAGCAAGAGAAGTTATTACGAAGAATATTGCTACCGTTCAGGAAATCGCAAGTTTACTCGGTGAACACATGGTTGAAACAGAACTCCTGCTGAACTCTATTGCGGAAGGTTATGACAGAAACTCGGGCGAGGAGAAGAAGAACTAATGTTTATTGATATTGCCTGTTCACAAAAAAAGAAATATAACCAAAACGCATACGGTGACTATTTTTCATCAAATCGTTTCCCTAATATGAACAGAGTCGTAGCAGTGCTTTCTGACGGACTTGGAAGCGGAATAAAAGCTAATATTCTTGCATGCATGACTTCAACTATGCTCTTAAAGTTTATGGAAAATAACTCAGATATTGAGCAGTCCTGTGAGATTATTATGAACTCACTTCCTGTGTGCAAAGTGCGTGGAATCAGTTACTCGACTTTTTCAGCTATTGACTGTTACGAAAACGGAAAAGCAAAAATTGTTGAAGAAGGCAATCCGGATTTTATCTGGATAAGAAATGGTGAAGTTTTAAAACCTGAATATCAGACTATTCAGTCAAAAGATTTTAAAAACCGCAATATGAAGGTTTATAATATAAAACTTGAAAAATACGACAGAATAATTTTCTGCTCCGATGGTGCAACTCAGGTTGCAATGGGTACAAAACAATATCCTCTGGGGCTTGAAAGAAATGGTTTAATCAAGATTATACTGAATAAACTTGAGCAGGAGCCTGAGATATCTTCACAAAAACTGAGCAGTTATCTGGTCAAACAGATTCAGCTTATCGCTCCAAACAGGGAACTAAAAGACGATACTTCAATCGTTTCTCTGTATTGTCGTGACCCGAGAGAATCTCTGATATTTACAGGTCCTCCGTATCATCAGGAAAAAGACAATTATTTTGCGCGCTTCTTTATGGATTTTAAAGGGAAAAAAGCAATATCAGGTGGAACTACCGCTAATATTATATCAAGAGAACTTAATATTCCGGTTATTGCAAAAATGTCAATGAATGCCGGCAAACTTCCCGGCATATCAGAGATGGCAGGTGTTGATTTAGTTACGGAAGGTATTTTAACTTTAACAAAAACGCTAGAATATCTGGAAAGCGAAAAGCCTGAAGATAATGCGGCAAAAACACTTATGGAATTTATGCTTGAAAGCGATGTTATCTATTTCCTTGTCGGAGCGCAGATGAATAAGGCTCATTATGATCCGAATCTTCCGATTGAAATTGAAATCAGAAAAAATGTTATAAAACAAATGGCTAAAGTACTGGAAGAAAAATATCTGAAAAAAGTTAATGTACAATTTGTATAAAGGAGTTTAAATATGGCAAAAGTAGAAGTAAAAGTATGTTTAGGAACAACGTGTTTTGTAATGGGAGGAAGCAATTTGCAGGAGCTTAACGACATCATTCCTGAAAAATACGGTGATAAAGTTGAAGTAAGTGCAGCAAATTGTTTGGGATTATGTTCAATTAACTGGGAATATTCTAAAGCACCTTATGTAAAAGTTAATGAAGAAGTTGTTTCAGAAGCAACTGTGGAAAAAGTATTAGAAACGATTGATAAACAATTAGGAAATTAATTATGAATAATATGGGACAAGCTATACACTTAAAAAAAGAAATTTTAGTAAGAATAATCAGAGCATTTTTGTCTGATGATTTTGAACGACAGGCAAGGCTGATACCTTACGATATGCGACCGAAGGGAATGGAAGTTCCATATAGATGCTGTGTTTATAAAGAACGTGCCATAATAAAAGACAGAACTATTGCAGGGCTGGGCTTTCCTATTGAAGAAGATGATGAAACCATATCTCTTTCTGATTATGCAAAACAAGCCTTAGAAAGAACTCAAATAAGCGAAAAGAATCTGACTGTTCTTCAAACGGCATGCAAAGGTTGTGCTACAAACAGAATTTATGTAACGGATTTATGTCAGGGATGTGTTGCCCGTCCTTGTCAATCGACTTGTAAATTCGGAGCAATCTCTATTATTAACGGAAGATCTGTTATTGATGATTCAAAATGTAAAAAATGCCAAATGTGTGTTAATGCTTGTCCTTATAAAGCCATTGTAAAAATCTCTGTTCCCTGCGAAGATTCTTGTCCGGTCGGAGCTATAAAAAAAGATGAAACAGGGTTTGCAAGTATCGATTATGATAAATGTATAAATTGCGGAAGATGTACTGCAGCCTGCCCGTTTGGTGCGGTTCACGAAAGAAGCCAAATTATTGATATATTAAAAGCAATAAAATCCGATAAAAAAGTAATAGCAATGATAGCACCTTCAATAATCGGACAATTCCCCGGAAATATTTATCAACTAAAAACCGCAATAATAAATTCAGGTTTTGATGATGTTTATGAAGTTGCTCAAGGTGCTGATATTACGGCAAATACAGAAGCAAAAGAATTTACGGAAAGAATGGATGAAGGTCAAAACTTTATGACAACTTCTTGCTGTGCCGGATATAATCAACTAATAAAAAAACATCTTCCTGAAATTAAGCCGTTTGTGTCTGACACAAAAACTCCTCTTTTCTACACGGCTGAAATAGTAAAAAAAGAACACCCTGATGCAATTACTGTTTTTGTAAGTCCTTGTGTTGCAAAACGTGCGGAAGGTTTTGAAAATCCGAATGTCGATTTTGTTATGAACTATGAAGAGTTAGGTGCTTTGTTTGTTGCCAAGAAAATACAAATTTTGGACTTGGAAGAAAGCAAATATATTGTTGAATCTTCTAAACAAGGTCGAAATTTTGGTTATTCAGGCGGTGTTGCAGAATCGGTTAAAAAATCTTTAAAAGACGAAGATTCTGTTAAACCTTGTATAATAAACGGGTTAAATAGGGACAGCATAAAACAGTTAAAGAAGTATGCAACAAGCGGAGAATGTGAAGGCTGCAATTTGATTGAAGTTATGTGCTGTGAAGGCGGTTGTATTGGTGGTAATGCTACTATAAATAATCAAAAAACAGCCAAAAAGTTAATTGATAATTTTACTCAAAACAGCGAAGATATTTCTAAAATATAGGAGGGTATTATGATTAATTGGGAAAATGATTTAAACATTAACGAAGTCAGAGAAATCAGAACTCGAACAACAGTTTATTTTGGCTGCGGCGCTATACAAAAGATTAATGAAATTGCAAAAATATACTCTGAACGAGGAATAAATAAAGTTATTGTTATGTCAGGCAGAAATGCTTATAAATCAACAGGTGCGTGGGGATTTGTTGAGAAAGCTCTTAAAGACAATAAAATTGAATACATAAATTATGATAAAGTTACACCAAACCCGACAACCGATGCTATTGACGAAGCAACCGCATTGGCTCGTGATTTTGGGGCAAAAGCAGTTATTACGATAGGTGGCGGTTCACCGACCGATGCCGGAAAATCTGTTGCAATACTTTTAAAATACCCAAATGAAACAGGTAGAAGCTTGTATGAATTCAAATTTACACCAACAGAAGCCGTTCCTATTATTGCAATTAATTTAACTCATGGAACAGGAAGTGAAACAAACAGATTTGCAGTTGCAACAATTTTAGAAAAGAATTATAAACCTGCTATCGCTTACGATTGCATTTATCCTGAATTTGCTATTGATGATCCTGATTTGATGGTAGGGTTATCGCCAAAACAAACAAGATATGTTTCAATAGACGCAGTTAATCACGTTATAGAAGCGGCAACATCAACCGTAGCATCACCTTATTCAGTAACGTTAGCAAGACAGGTAATTGAACTTGTCGGAAAATATCTGCCAAAAGCAATTCAAAACAGTAGCGATAAAGAAGCAAGATACTATCTATGCTATGCAGCTTTAATGGGCGGAGTTTGCTTTGATAATGGATTATTACATTATACTCACGCACTTGAACACCCATTGAGTGCTATGAAACCTGATTTTTCACATGGTTTAGGATTGGCTATTTTACTTCCTGCCGTTATTAAAAATATTTATCCCGCCAAAGCAGAAACTTTGCAATATATTCTTGAACCTATTGTCAAAGACACAACAGATGCTCAAAAAACAGCAGAAGGCGTTTATGAATGGCTTAAATCAGTTGACGTTCCAAACAAACTGAAAGATGAAGGTTTTAGTGAAGCTGATGTTGAAAAATTAACAGAACTGGCATTTACAACACCTTCATTAGACGGTTTATTAGGAATAGCCCCGACAAAAGCAACAAAAGAAGCTGTTTCTGCTATTTATAAAGAGTCACTATAGTACACTTAACTCTTAATATCAGTTAAAAAAGCCGAATGTTTTTAAGTTCAAACTTTCGGCTTTTGTTATTATTAATATTAGATGCAAAAGATGCAAAAATTGAAATTATACCTCAAAAGGTTAAAATCTACACAGTGCGGTTCTATATGACTTTCAAAAATGCTAAATGTCTGTATTGAAACAACAGAAACGATTTTAAATAAATCATATCGGATATTTATTAAAATCTCGAACTCTTTGTTCTCTTGGTAACTGTCTTTTTTATTCAATAATTTTTTGTATAATTCATAGCAATATTGTTCATCTTTATTATCTGAATCTTTAAATAAAATGTAAATTTTTTTAACAAAAATAAGTTTTGGGTAAATTTTTATCAAATAAAATACTTTATAAAAATATACGCGAGATATTTAGAGGAAGAGGATTAATTTTATGCCGGAGATTCAAAAAAGTTTTTTATTGGATAATTTAAATAAAATTACCAAAAATTATAATTCTAAAGATGAAAGTAACACACCGGTTTTGAATACAATTTTTAATTGGTTTGATACAGACCATAACGGAACTTTTAACGAAGATGAGTGGGTAAAAAAAGAAAAGTATGTACAAGATTTGCAGAAAAAATTGAATACTAATTATAACGAAAGTTCTGATAATGAATCAGATGTTGTAAAATTTTATCGAAACAAGCTTGATGCAAAGTTAAAAGAAGTAAAAGAAATTGATAATAAAATTAGCAAAATCTATGAAAAAGAAAATTATTATATTCAAATGCAGGCTTTTGAAAAAGCTCAAGGTATTAAAAGAGATGGATATACCAAAAAATCAGAAATACCTAATGATGCAACAGATATTGATATATCAATGTTTGAGATGGGTATATTAGATAAAAAAGGTGAAAACTTTACAGGAAAAGCTTATAAAAAAGGATATATTACTTTCCCTGATAATATCTCTAAAGAAGAAAAGCAAGCTTATCTTGAATTATTGAAAAAAGCACAAGATCAGTGCAAGCAAGTACAAATACTTATGTATAAATGGGAACAGTTGCAAAAAGAATGCGATATCGCAATTGATGATTACAACAAAGCAAAAAGCGGTCAGATTAAAAACATAGGTTCTCAGAATAACGAAGTGCAAGCTTCTCAGAAGAATCAGGCAATTCGTGAAAGCTCAAACCCTTATTATAAGCAATATAAAGAAATAGAACAAAAATACAATCAACTTCGTTTGAAACAAGACCTTACTTCCGAAGAAGCAGCAAGGTTGGTTCAATATTCTCAGATTTTGCGACAATTGAGCAGTGCCAATAATCCTATTTCTTCATCTAATGTTAAAAGTTCAAAATCAGACACGGACTCAAAAACAGAATCTGAATCAGAAACAGAATCAAATAATGGTTTCAGAATTACAAATTATGAAGAAAAGCTCTCATATGATGATGGTAAATTCAGTGATGAACATTATTTTGGTGCAGAATACAGCCATAATAAATGGAATATCTACGTCACAGGTTCTGAAACAGAGAAGTACCAAAAAGGAAAAACTGAGCACGAAGGCTTTTTCAATTTAGGTGGTACATATAATTGGGGTAAAGTCAGTATCTCTCCCGAGTTAGGTTTTTCGAGCACAGACACTTCAACAACTTGGACACCAAGTGTACGTACTTCATATAACGGTTCCAGTAATTCGTTGAACTTCAAAGCAAGCAGAGAGATTACAACAGTAAAAAAAGGAGCCAATGATAGCGATAAGAAAGAAGAAAATCAATCAGGAACTACTTTTACAACAAATTTTGAACTTGAATGGCAAAAATTATTTAAAAACGGAATAGTTACTAATGCAACATCAAGTGTCAAATTGGATAAAATTCAGGGTAACGAATATTCGATTGGCGGTGGTGTGCAGGCTCCGCTTTTAAAGAACAAGTTATCAAAGCACAACCTTTCTTGGACCGTAGGTGGCAATATTACAGGAATCTATAATAGTCTGCTTCAAGCTACAAACATAAATCCAACTATTTCAACAGCACTGAGTTATAATAAGAACGATTTTTCAGCAGAATTATCTTGTCAGGAAAACTTAAGCAACATTTTTGTAGAAGGAGAATCGTTTCTAAACCAAATGCATACAATATCAGGGTCAGTAGGATATAAACAAGTATCTTTTAAAGCAGGATATAGCGGCATTACAAATTCATGTTCAGACATGACAACTCTTGATGCAGAAGTTTCTTGGGCTACAAAAAAAGCCGGAACATTTAGTGCCACATGCAGTTATACAAATACAGAAATGAAAGATTTAGGAGAGACTGACAAAGGAATTAATGTATCATTAGGATATTCGCTACCTGTGGACTTTATTAACAATTTGTTTAAAAAATCTAAGAAAAAACAATGTCCTTAATAAGAATGACAGTCAAGCGTTAAAAACTTTGTTTTACTGCTCTTTTGCAACGACATTTACTTTATCAAGTCAATAACTTTTCCGTTACTGATTATTTTTACAAGTCTGTCTGCACAATCTCTTATGTATTCTTGTACATAATTACTTTTAGGAGAGGTTTTTGAGATATATTCTTCTGTTATGTGGGTAAACTCACCTTTTTTTACAAACTTTATTCTTCTTGTATATTCTTGAAATTTGTTTTTAAATGTTTCTGTTACATTATCTTTATCGTATTCTTTGTGCAAGTGAGAGATTATTTCTCCTGTTGCGCTGTACTCTTTTTCATCTACAAAACGTTCAAATTTATCTGTTTCAAGAGTTTTTGTTAATATGTTATCGTCATAAAACTCGGTAATTTTGTTTTCACCGTTATAAAAAGTTTTTGTTTGGCTTTTAAATGATGTTGTATTAAATAGAATTTTCATATTTGTTTAAAAACCCTGTAAAAAAAATAATTGTCATTTTATATCTGCGACAGTTTTTATTTGCAAAACAATTTCTTTCTATGCTAAAATATTTGCGTAATTTAAAGAAAAGGAGCTTAAAATACTAATGGCGAATAAATATTTTGAGATTAAAGTAAAAGAGCAGGGATTTGAAGAACGTTTATTAAATATAATTGAAAAACTAAAAGAGAAAAAAGTTCTGATTTTTGGTACAAAAGATGAGTTTATACAATTAAATAAAAAATACAATATAGAAAAAAAGCTAAATATTGTTGCGATTTCAGATTTTAATATCAAATCGGAAGGAAAATTGTTGTCAAACAGGGTTATATTACCTCAAAATATAGAAAAAGAGAGCTTTGATTCTATATTAATTATTAACGGGCGGCCGGAGGACACAAAGAAATTTTTTAAATACGATTTGCTTATAAGAAATATAGACATTGAAACGGTTTTCGTAGAGAATTTTAAAGATGAATGCGAAAATATAAATTACATATACAAATATAAATTTGATAAAACATTACCAAAACTAATTAAAAAATTAAAAAATAAAACGGTGGTTCTTTATGGTGCAGGCGTATTTTTGGAGCTGATAAAAAAATATTTTGACCTGTCACCTATGAATATTATCGGTATTGCAGATAAAAGATTTGAAGAACATAAAGAAGATGAGACTTTTTTGGGATATAAAGTATATTCTCCAGATGAGATTAAAGATGTAAGTCCTGATTACGTAGTGGTTGCAACAAAAATGTATTTGAACATAATGGAGAGTTTGTATTACGATAAGCTGAAAGGTACAAAAATAAAAATAAAACCGCTTTTAAAAAAGGGATTTTTTGATTTGTTAAAGGAAGTCTGATAATGGATTCACCTAAAATAAGCATTATAATGGCAAGCTATAATTATGCCCGATATATATCGGAAGCAATAGAGAGTGTTATAGCACAGACTTATACTAATTGGGAGCTTATAATTGTTGATGATGGCTCAATTGATGATTCGCTCAAGATTATCGATGAATATTGCAAAAAAGATTCAAGAATAAAAAGGTATATTCACGGCGGGCATAAGAATAAAGGTTTGTCAAAAACCGTTCAGCTCGGAATAAAAAAAGCCCAGTATGATTGGATAGCTTTTCTTGAATCTGATGACGCGATTGAGCCGGATTATTTGGAAACTAAGGTTAAAGTGATAAAATCGGAGCCAAACGTAAAATTTATTTTTAATGACTTTAGGGCAATCGGTAATGAAGATTTCGGAGAAGAATCTCACCATAAAATATTTCAAAAAAATATGAAAGAAAGAACAGGCTTTTCTGATTACAAGAAGAGTTTTTACAAGGAAAATCCTGTTCCCACGTTTTCTGTAGTAATGTTAAAGAAAAAGTTATTAAAAAGGCTGAATTTTAACACTCCGATAAAACCGTATTTAGATTGGTTTTTGTGGGGACAAATTGCGAAAAAAACAGAGTTTTATTACATAGATAAACCGCTTACATTGTGGAGAAAACATCCGGCAAGTTATATAAATAAAAAACGTCCCAAATCAGCATTTTGGTTTTATTTAATTTTGGGGTTTTATCTTCCTGATATTTATAAAAAGAAAATTTTAAGACTGTTATTGGTATTTAACTCTTTATAAATTGTCAGAACAAAAAAAGCTTATCAGGGTGACTCAGTAAGAAAAACAGTTTTCTATACCTGTGACAAAGGTCTTTGTACTTTATATTCAAAATTGTATCGTATAAATTGTATTTTAAATCTTCTTTTATAAGATTAATATCGAAGCTGCAATTTTTTTTGATAATGTTGTAATCAGGAAATATATTTTTCTTAATATACCGATTTCTGTAAATACAAGTTTTTACAAACGGAGATTTATCATTTTTTATCAGTTCTTTATAGCCGTATACATGGCTAGTTTCAATCTCCTTACTTTTATTACAATAAACATCAAACTTGAAACCGTGTTCTGATAATATGTGCGAAAGTCCGATTTCATAATTTTTAATAACATCTTTTTTGGATTTTTCTTTTTTTATTGATAACATAAATTGATTGAATATGTCAGAAGTAAACACTTTTTTGCTGAATACAATAAAATAGCTCTGTATATGCAAATCGTGTTCGTTTTTTTGTCCTCCTATTTTGTTTAGTGTATTTCCCCAAAAATCTAAGGATTTGTTTTCCATTGCATTAAATATGTTTTTAAAATCAAACAAAGGTGCGTAGCAGCTGTCATTGCAGAAAATTAACTCTTCATAATCGGGGAGCAGATTATTTTCTTTTGCGTAAAAATATCCGCGTTTGTATGAACCAAAGTCATATTCACCATGTTTTTTTGCAATAGTTGTTTCTGCTATATAAGAAATTTTTGAAAGTTCTTTTTCGGATAAGTCACAGTCTGATACAAATATTATTTTCTCAGCAAATTTTTTAAGTTCTTTTAAATAATAAATGACATAATCCTGAATAAGATTATTCTTATCATAATGCGCAAAAACAGCTATTCTCTTTTCTTTATCCATAAAATCATCTTACTACAATATATTTGGCATGGCAATTTAAAAAAACTATGAAAAAATACGTTAAATTATATTAAACATAATAAACAAAGTGTAGAAATACAGAATGGTTTATGATACATGTAACTTATAAGAAGGAGTCGAAATTGAAAAGTTTATCAAAATCAACCTGGATAATGTTTTGCTACGATTTGACAATTCTTTGTTTATCAACATGTTTTTTGGCAGATTTTTTTGGATACACATTTAAAGCTGTGTTGATTTTGTCTACTTTGGTAGTATCTGCAGGATTATTTATTTTATTTTTAAAAGGACATTATAAAGTAAGAGAGTTTAATATTAATATAAAAAACGCCTATCTTCTTTTTGAAGGTATTGTTATGGCGCATGTTTTACCGGCAGTTTATTTGTTAATTTATGCGGCATCTATAAAATCATCAATAAATTTTTTGGTCGTAAATGTTCTTACTATATACGTATTATTAAGGATATACCGGGTATGTTTTCATTATTATCTCTTTAGAGTTAAAAAAGAGAAAAACATTTTAATTTTGGGAACAGATGAAAGAGCAAGAATAATAGCTGATGAGATTCAAAGCAAAAAGGCTCTCAGAATGAAGGTTGCAGGTTTTATTCAGGAGGATGAATCAGACGAGGAGTTTGCCGCAGATAACAATTTGCCTGTATATAAAGATGTGAATAATTTAACTCCCATAATTGAAAAAAATGACATAGATATTATTGTAATTGCTCAACCTACAGAGCTTATTGTAACTGCTCCGCGAGATATTGATATTTACAAAATGCCGGAGTTTTATGAAATGGCAACGGGTAAATTTTATATTGATGAAAAAACCATAACAGAACTATATTACCAGTATGCCAAACGCCGTTCTTTTGTGTATGACTTTTGCAAGCGCTGCTACGATATTTATGCAGCATTGATTATACTGGCGGTAACACTGCCTGTAACAGCTTATACTGCAATAAGAGTATGGCTGACGGATAAGCAAAACCCTATATATACTCAACCCAGAGTCGGAATAGACGGTAAAATATTCAGATGCTATAAACTTCGTACAATGTATGCAAATGACTATGTACCAAAAGCCGGAAAAATTAATAAAGACACCGCAGAGATAAATGATGACAGAGTTATTCCGTTTTGCAGATTTGTAAGAAAAGCCCGTTTTGATGAAATCCCTCAAATGATAAATATCTTAAAAGGAGAGATTTCTATCGTAGGACCAAGAGCTGAGTGGGCGGATTTGGTAAAAATTTATGAAGAGCAAATCCCGTATTATACTTGCCGTCAATGGGTAAAAACAGGCTGGACCGGCTGGGCACAAATTAATCAGGGGCATTGTGTCTCAAATGAGGATATAACCGAAAAATTGCAGTATGATTTATATTACCTTAAAAACAGAAATATAGTTTGGGAAATATTTATTCTTGTTAAAGCCGTCTTTCTGGCACTGGGAGGCAGGCATGAATAATGAAGAGATGAGATTTTCGGTATTGATGCCTATTTATATTTACGAAAAAGATGATGAACTCCGTGTTGCAATAGATAGTGTAATAAATCAGACCTTAATACCTAATGAAATATTAATTATTGCTGATAAAGATATTCCACAAAATACACGAAATATTTTAGAAGAATACAAATCAAAATATCCTGAAATATTTAATCCAGTAATTTTAGAAGAACCAGCAAACTTAGGTAGAGCATTACAAGTTGGAGTAAATATGGCAAAATATCCAATTATTGCAAGAATGGATGCTGATGATATAGCAAGAAATGACCGATTCGAAAAACAAATTGCCTATTTAAAACAACATCCTGAATTAGATTTAGTCGGAAGCTGGATAACAGAGTTTGAAGGAAAACCGGAAAATATATATGCAAGAAGAGAATTGCCAACAGAACATCAAGATATATATAAATTCTGCAAATTTAGATGTCCGCTTAATCATATGACAGTTATGTATAAAAAAGAAGCTGTTATTAAGGCAGGCAATTATACTGACAGAAAACGCATGGAAGACTACCATCTGTGGGCAAGGATGCTTTATAAGGGAAGCAGATTTGCAAATATTCCGGATTATTTAGTTAATGCAAGAGCAGGTCGGGATTTAATCAAGCGAAGAAGCGGTTTAGATGAGTTTTTCCAATACGAATTTACTCTATTTAAAGAATTTTATGACTGGGGATTTATAAATTTTAAAGAATTTTTTAAAGCAGTATCAACAAAATTCCTACTTAGAGCAATTCCGGGTTGGTTAAGAGCGTTTATATATAACAATTTTTTACATAAGAAAGCTGAGATTGGAGTAAATACATAGGTTATGAACATATTAGTAACAGGTGGAGCAGGCTTTATCGGAAGCCATTTAACAGATAAATTATTAGAAAAAGGTCATAGTGTTGTAGCTTTTGACAATCTTTCGTTAGGGAGATTAGATAATATATCTGAAGCAAGTAAAAATCCTAATTTTGAATTTATTAAAGGTGATATTTTAAATAAAGACGAATTTTTTGAAGTCTTTAAAACTCATAAGTTTGATATGGTATTTCACCTTGCTGCAAATTCTGATATAGCAAAAAGCCACGCTAATCCGAATGTTGATATGGAAAATACATTTATGACTACATATAACACTCTTCTAGCGATGAAAGAGTTTGGTATTAAGAAAATAATGTTTTCTTCAACTTCTGCTATTTATGGTGAAACAACGGAAAAACTTACAGAAAACTTTGGACCATTGTTTCCAGTCTCTCATTATGGCGCAGGAAAACTTGCAAGTGAAGCATTTATTTCAAGCTTTTGTGAGAATTATGGTATTCAAGCATGGATAACAAGATTTCCGAATGTTGTAGGTGAACGCTCTACTCACGGTGTAATAAGAGATTTTATTAGAAAATTAAAGAAAAATCCTAATGAACTTGAAGTTTTAGGAAATGGTGAACAGATAAAACCATATCTGTATGTAAAAGATTTGGTTGAAGCAATTTTATTCGTTGTTGAAAATACCAATGAAAAGATAAACTTCTATAACCTCGGTGTTGATTCAAGAACAAAGGTTAAAGAAATTGCCCAAATGGTAATAAGTGAAATGAAATTAAATGCTTCTATTCGTTATACAGGCGGTGACAGGGGCTGGATAGGCGATGTTCCTGAATTTAATTACAACTTAGATAAAATCCATAAATTAGGTTGGACAGCTAAAAATACTTCTAATGAAGCAGTTAAAAAGTCTATTAATTACATTTTGGAGGTAGATAAGTGCAACTTGTAATAATAGCAGGAGGAAAAGGTACAAGATTAGGTTTAAAAGATATTCCAAAACCAATGGTTAAAATCGGAGATAAACCTCTTTTGGAACATCAAATCAATCTGGCTAAGAGATATGGAATAAATGATGTTTTTATTCTGTCAGGACACCTTGCTAATGTTATTGAGGATTATTTCGGAGATGGAGCTAAATGGGGAGTTAAGATTCATCATATAGTTGAACCATATCCTCTTGGAACAGCAGGAGCTGTAAAACTTCTTGAAGGAAAAATAAACGACAGATTTATGGTCTTTTATGGTGATGTCGTTATGGATTTTGACCTCCGGAGTTTTATAGAATTTGATGCAAAACATCCAAATTCAATAGGAACAACATTAATTCATCCAAACGACCATCCGTATGATAGCGACTTGCTTGGGGTAAATGAGAATAATATTGTAACAGATGTTTATCCCAAACCACATGAGGAAGGTAAATATTGTCAGAATTTAGTGAATGCAGCTGTTTATATCTTTTCGCCAAAAATTTTCCAATATATTGAACCTGACGTTTCTCAAGATTTTGGCAAACATATTCTCAAAAAACTTGTTGATAACGGAGAAATTTTGGCAGGGTATAAAACGGCAGAGTACATAAAAGATATGGGAACAAAGGATAGATTTGAACATGTTGCCAATGATTTTACAAGCGGAAAAGTAGCAAGACTTAATAAAAAGAATAAACGTCCTTGTATATTTCTTGACCGTGACGGAGTTATTAATAAAGATATGGATTCTAATCCGACAGTTGAAGGTTTTGAGCTTCTTGCTGATGCAGCGGAAGCTGTAAAACGAATTAATAAATCTGATTATTTATCTGTTGTAGTAACAAATCAGCCAATGATTGCCAAAGGGTTTACAACTTTCGACGAAGTAGATGAAACAAACAAAAAAATGGAAACACTGTTGGGGAATGAGGGTGCATTTTTAAACGGAATTTATTATTGCCCGCATCATCCCGAGAAAGGATTTAAGGGAGAAGTTCCAGAGCTTAAGATTGTTTGCGATTGCAGAAAACCGAAAGCGGGGATGCTATTAAAGGCTGCAAAAGAATTTAATATTGATTTAGAAAATTCGTGGATGATTGGTGATAGTGAAAGAGATTTACTTGCAGGAAAAAATGCAGGTTGTAAAACTGTTTTTATCTCTAATGAGCAAAATCAATATGCAGATTTGTATGCAGAAAACTTACAAGATGCAGTGAATAAGATTATGGGGGCAAATAAATGATAATTACAAGAACTCCTTTCAGAATAAGTTTTGCAGGCGGCGGAAGTGATATGGCCGACTACTATGAAAAATATGGTGGTTCGGTAGTTTCCGTAACTATAAATAAATATATGTACCTTACTATTCATCCGTATTTTGATAAAGATAGATTTTTCCTAAAGTATTCAAAAACCGAAAATGTAGATACAGTTGATGAAATAAAACATCCTATTTTAAGAACAATATTTAAAAGATACGGAATAAAGGGTGTTGACTTTAACTCAAGTGCAGATATTCCGGCAGGAACAGGTCTTGCTTCATCAAGTGCCTTTACTGTTGGATTGATTAATCTATGTAATGCATATACTGATAAATATATGAACAAGCCTGATATTGCAGAACTTGCTTGTCATACAGAGATTGTTGATTTAAAAGAACCAATCGGAAAACAAGATCAATATGCCTGTGCGTGTGGTGGTTTGAACTTTATTGAGTTTTATAAAGATGGTGTTGTTGATGTTGAAAAACTTTATTTAATATCAGATGCGTATCACTCATTAGAAAGAAACCTCTTAATGTTTTATACGGGAGTAACAAGAAAAGCAGGGAATGTTCTTGCTGAAACTAAAAAGACATTAGAGAATGGTGACGCTAAAGTACAGAATTTGCACAAAATGGTTGCACTATCTAAAGAACTTAAAGAAGAACTATTAAAAGGTAATATTGATGCTATGGGTGATATCTTACACAGAGGTTGGATTTATAAAAAAGAACTTAACGGAATGGTATCAAATTCTGATATTGATTATTACTATGATTTAGCAATGAAAAACGGTGCATCAGGCGGAAAACTTCTTGGTGCTGGTGGCGGGGGTTTCTTACTTTTTTATGTCAAAGAAGATAAAAAAGAACAACTAAGAAAAGCGTTATCTAACTTAAAAGAGATTAGTTTTAAATTTGATAACAAAGGGACTTCGATAATTTATTACAATAAATCAGCTTTATATAAGGAATAAAAAATTGAAAGAGAAAATTAATAACTATTTTGAGAGATTAAAAAATACACTTGATAATTTGGATAGAGGCGAGATTGAAACTTTTATTCAGATATTAAATCAAGCAAGAGAAAACGGTAACAATATTTTTATTATGGGTAATGGCGGAAGTGCAGCTACAGCAAGTCATTTCGTCTGTGATTTTAATAAAGGTGCAAGTTACATGCACGAGGATAAAAAGCGATTTAAGTTTATATGTCTGAACGATAATACTGCAATTAATATGGCATACGCTAATGATGTTAGTTATGAGGATATTTTTGTTGAGCCTATGAAAAACTTTTTCAAAAAAGGTGATGTCGTAATAGGAATTTCAGGAAGCGGAAATTCAAAAAATGTAGTCAAAGCAATTGAATATGCAAATCAAAAAGGTGGAATAACAGTAGGCTTAACTGGTTATAATGGTGGTATGCTAAAACGGATTTGTAAATATTCGGTTAATACAAATGTAGATGATATGCAAATCTCGGAAGATATACACATGGTATTGTGTCATCTTTTGACGAGGGTAGTGGAGTAAAAATGTTAGCAAAATTTAATTGGTTTTTGAAAAGAATATTTAATCTTTTGATAGATAGCGTTTTAAGGCTATTTATTAAAAGAGATGAAAATATGTTTTTATTTGGTTCCAAACCGGTTCCTCCAGGTAAAGATGTTTTTTTACATAATACAAAGTATTTATTCTTATATGTACAAGAATATTGTCCCGAAATTAATTCCGTTTGGCTTTGTGATGACAAAAATATGATAAAGACATTCCATAAATACGGATATAAAAATATATATTCTAGACATAGTTTAAAAGGAATTTGGTCTATATTGAAGGCAAAATATTGGTTCTGTGATTATTCAGCAAATCAAGTATCTACATTTAATGGTGCTAAATCTGGAATATATTTGATGAATTTTTGGCATGGAATTCCTTTGAAAAAAATCGGATACGATGAAGATAAATCAACGCTAGATAAAAAGAAAATAGCAGTATCTGGAACAATTAAAAAGAATACAATACAAAATAAAATATATAATTTATTAAAAACTCCTGTTGGTTGTCATGTTGTTAGTGGTGAGTATGATGCAGCTAACCGAAAAAGTGCATTTGGATTAGAAGATAGTCAAATACAAGTTTTAGGGTATCCTAGATTAGATATTTTGTTTAAGAAAATTCCTAATGCCAAAATGTTTATGGAAAAAGATTTTGATAATATAAAACGATTTTATGAACAAGGTAAAAATGTAATATTTTATGTACCGACATTTAGAGATACAGGAAAAAATGTTTCTGGATGGTTAAAATCAACAAAATTGCATAAATTTTTAAAACAAAATAATATTATTCTTGTTTGTAAGTTACATCCGTTTGACATAAGTTCCTTAAATTTTGAGGTTCCAGAAGAAATATATAAAATGAATAAAAATTCTGATATGTATTCTGTTCTTAAATACTCAAATGGGTTGATTACAGATTATTCGTCTATATATTTTGATTACTTACTTTTAGACAAACCAATAATTTACCATGTTCCAGATATTGAAGAATACATTGAAAAATGTAGGGGATTTTATCAACCTTTTGAGTCAATTACCGCAGGAATATATACAAGAAAAGAAGACGATCTTTTGAATGCCATAAGTGATATAATAAATGGTATTGATAATTATCAAGAAGCAAGAAAAATATTAAGAGATAAAATATTTAAATATAAAGATGGAGCAGCATGTGAGCGTATTATTAAATATATAAGGAGTCTATAATTATGAAGCGTGTAATAACGTATGGAACTTTCGATATTCTTCATTATGGACATATAAATTTACTTAAAAGAGCTAAAGCTTTGGGAGACTATCTAATTGTTGTATTATCAAGTGACGAATTTAACAAAATAAAAAATAAAACCTCATATTATACGTATGAACAAAGAAAAATGATACTGGAAGCTTGTAGATATGTTGATTTGGTTGTGCCTGAATATACTTGGGAACAAAAAAGAGAGGATGTGATAAAGTATCAAGCAGATATTTTCGTAATGGGCGATGATTGGAAAGGTAAATTTGATTTTCTAAAAGATTTATGTGAGGTTGTATACTTGCCAAGAACACCAAACGTATGCAGTACTGAAACAAAAAAGTATTTATTGGAACAGAAATAAGAGAAATTATTAAAAATAAGGATTTTGGAAGTATAGCACATTAAAACTTTATAACAAAAATGAAAGAAATCAGTAAAAATTTAATAAATAATATAATTGGTATAAAATTAAGAGGATATTTTCATGATTTCGTGTAATTTGAAAAAACAAAGAAGGCAAAGGAATACTAATTGAACAGAACTATTATATTTGCGCATTATGATAAAAATAATAAAATAGAACCTTATGTATTGTTTCTTATTCAAAAAATGAAAGAGTATGCAAATAAGATTATTTTTGTATCTGATTCAGATATTGAAGAACAAGAATTACAGTCCATAGAACCATATATAAACAAAGCAATAATCGGAAAACATGGAGAATATGATTTTGGCTCATATAAAAGAGGATATTTATTCTGTAAAGAAAATGATATGTTAAATCAATGCGATGAGTTAATTTTCATGAATGATTCATTTTATGGCCCATTATTCCCTTTAAAGGAAATGTTTGAAGAAATGGGAAAAAGAGGTGTTGATTGGTGGGGTATAACATCAAATTTTAGCACTTATTATGGGTTAGAATGTCATATACAAAGTTATTTTGTGGTTTTGGGTAAAAAAGCGTTTTTATCAGATGAGTTTAATTATTTTATCTGCTCTGTTAAAAAAGAGCAAAACAAAATGGATATTGTAAAAAAATACGAAATTGGTCTAACAGAGTGCTTGGATTCTGCAGGACTAACGAAAGATGTTTATAGTAGTTTTTCTAAGAAATATAGATTGTCATATATATTATTTTATAAATATTTATTGGAAAAAGAGCATGTTCCTTTTATAAAAAGATGTTTGGTTTTACATAAAACCGCATGTTATGAAAATTTGAACAAATTTTGTAAGCTAATTACAAGAAATACAGATTATAATGTTGAATTTATAAAACAGGATGTAAAGTTAAATAAGCAAAAGCTCAATATAAAACTTTTACAAATGATAATATATAAATTCTTTGCACGATATTTTTTACATTTTTACAGAAAAATTTTTATAAATAGAAAGGTAAATTAAACAAAAATGAAAATATTAATTATCAATGAATTTTTTTCTGAGAATTTTAAATCTGGTGCAAATATTGTTGCATATAACAACTATTATTCTATGAAAAATGATAATAATTGTTTTTTTTATTCTACAAATTATCAACCATTAATGGAAAAACAAGATATAAACTCTTTATTCCCCCAATCAAATATATCTAGAAAAAATATTACAGAAACTTTCTTATTCCGGATTAATTCATTGTATAATTATAATGCGGCAAAGAACTTAGATAAAGTTATAAAACAAATAAAACCTGATATAATACATATACACGCTCTTTTAGAACTAAGTTATTCTGTAATATTAACAATAAAAAAATATAAAATTCCATATGTAATTACAGTCCATGATGCAGGATTTGTTTGTCCTGTTATGGGTACAAAAAATCATGAATGTAGCATTTGTACTAAGAATGTATTTAATTGTATAAAAAACAAATGCTCCAGAAATAATTATTTATGCAGTTTTTATGCAGCATTAAAGTTTTGGATTAATAGGCAAATAATAAAGTCATATCCTCCAAAACTAATAATTACACCCAGTGAAGCGTTAATGAAAAAAATAATTTTATCTGAAGGGACGTCTAATATTCCGGTTAAAGTGGTGCCAAATACTCTGGATAAAATTTTCGAAGATGTAAAACCAAATTATGAAAACAAAGGGTATTTTTTATTTGTTGGTTGTATGCTCGATATAAAAGGAATACCCGTTTTACTTGAAGCAATAAAGCAATTGCCAAAAGATATTAAATTCCATTTTGTCGGAATAGGACAACAATATAATAAATACGTAGATTTTGTAAAAAACAATGGGTTATCTAATGTTAATTTTATCGGTGCTTTAAATAGAAACGAATTAATTAGTGAATATCAAAATTGTATTGCTTTAATTACACCATCTGTCTGGTTTGAGATTTTTGGAATGATTAATATTGAAGCATTTATTAACGGAAAACCTGTTATAGCTTCCAAGGTTGGAGGTATTCCCGAAATTGTAGAGCATAATAGAACAGGATTATTGTTTGAAAATGGAAATATTGAACAATTAAAAGTTTCTATTCTAAAATATTGGAATGATCGTAATTTGGTAATTGAGCATGGGAAAAAAGCTTATGAAAAAGCCACTCAATTTTATCTAGGCAAAAATCTAAATTCTGTATTAAATGATTTTTATGAGGAAGTAATAAAAAATGGAAAGTAAAAAATATATTAGTTATATAGCAGCATTTATATTTTTTGTATCAATGTCTCTATCATATTGCGTTCTTCCATTTAAGATAGGCGGTAAAAGTATAACATATGCGTTAGTATTTGAGTTGGCGTTTTTGGGAATAATACTACTAATTAATTATAAACAATTACTGACAAAAATAACAGAATTTTATAAAAATAAAGAAATTATAATGATAGTATTATTTTTATTTTCCGTTTTTTTCTTGGGACTAATAACAATGTTCTTTGGAGGACAGTCAGGAATTCTAAGAATTCTGTTGGCAACACTGTTTAAGGTATTTATATTCATGATACCATTATTTTTTGGGTATTACGTAACACGAGTACTAAAAAATGAAAAGGTTATTAAAATATTATATTTAACAATATTCATTATTTTATGTTACGGACTTTTAGATTTTTGTATTTTTAAATTTCACCTTTCTTTTCTGGAACCGGTGTTCAGGTTTTTTATTAACTCTCATGATATAATTGCAGGTGGTACAACGGCTAAAACCGTGGCAATTCCGAGAGTACAGTCCTTTTTTGCAGAACCGTCGTTTTTTGCATATTTTCTTGTTTTGTTTTTGCCTTTTATATACACATTATCATCAAGAAGATATAGAATATTTAAAAATTATTTTATAAATACAACAATAAAAAAATTACTTCTTTTTCTTGCGATTTTTGAACTTTTTGCAACGCAAGCTCCAATATTTATATTGATAGGTGTAATTGTATCAGTTGTTTATTTCTTTTTAAAATCAAGGCGGAAAAAGACAATTATCATCTATTTTGTGACTGTTTTATTGTTAATAATTTTGTTATTTTCTAGTATAGAGGTTGTTGAGAGTTTACCAATTTTAGGTTCAGTTGTTCGCAGAATTATAAAAGCTGTGCAAGCTTTTTCAAGCATTGAGCAGCTTGCTATATCAGAACCATCATTAGCAACAAGAGTTATAAGTTATCTTAATATGTGGGATATATTCATAAAAAGTCCGATATTGGGATGCGGTTGCGGGAATTTGCCATACGCAATGTACACGCAATTTACAACATCATCTTATCCCCTAACACGAGAAATCATTGTTTCCTTGTACACTCAAACAACGATGAATTGTAATATATTTTTTCAAACACTTGCTGAATCAGGCTTTATTGCAATAATCTTTTTATATTCTGCTTTTTGTTTAACTTTAAAAAGAATAAAAAAATATATAAAATATACAAATATTTGGAATAAACAAATATTACAAGCTTTTTTTATGTATATAGTTATTTTTGTTGTTTTATCTTTTTACAGTTCTGAAATACATGTGCCATATATATGGGTTATGTTAGGAATAATCTTAGGATATTGCAATAATTTAAAATATCAGATGTTAAATATTAAAAGAGGATATCAATATGCAGATACTGTTTATTGTAAGAAATGATACTAAAGAAATCTTCGGAGGCGACACTGTACAATTATTAAAAACAAAAGAATTTTTGGAAAAGTTTTCAAATATACAAATAAATATTTTGACATTAAAAGAAACAAGGGAAGAAGATATTGAAAAGGCTGATATTATTCATATTTGGGGAATTCCAAATATGCAATATTCAGATTTAAATATACTAAAAATTGCAAAAAATAAGAATAAAAAAGTTTGTGTAAGTAGTATTTTTTGGGATATTTCAGAATGTTATGTAATTAGATATATTTATAAATATCTTGATTATATTCCTCAAATGATTATTCCATTGATAAAAATATTCATATTTTTATGTAGAAGAATTGTAATCGAAATTATTCCGAAATACAGAAAAAATCGCAGTACAAATTTTTTGCATCCGGCTTCTGCTGAATTCAGAAGAAAAATTATTCAAACAAGTGATGCTATTATTCCTAATTCTGTTGAAGAAGGTGTACTGTTGTGTAAATACAGCTACTCTGATTATGAAGAATTAAAATCAAAATTTATTCCGATACCAAATGCTGTTGATATTAATTACATCAAAAATCATAAAGAAACAGGTTTTATGCCGGAAGTTAAAGATTTTATTATAGAAGCAGCAGGCATAGAACCTCTAAAAAATCAATTAGGCTTATTAAAAGCACTATATAAAAACCCTGAAATTCCTGTTGTTTTTGCCGGTCAAGTCAGAAACGAAAATTATTATAACGAACTAAAAAAACTGGCGGACAAAAGAGGAAATGTTTATTTTTCAGGTAAAATATCACCGGAAGATTTATTTTCGCTCTATAAACGTGCAAAAGTTCATGTTTTGGCATCATTCAGGGAAAGTCCCGGACTAGCAACATTAGAATCTCTTATGTGTGGCAGTCAAATAGTTGTTTCTAATGGAAAACATTGTCCTATAAAATACTATAAGTTTGATAAATACGGATTTGTTTGCAATCCTTATGATATAAAATCAATCAAGAATGCTGTATTAGAAGCTTATAATAATCCAAAAGATATAACTTTATCCGAAGATTACATTAAATTTTTCAGTTATGAAAACGTAGCTGATATGACATACGAAATTTATAATCAATTAGTGGAGCAAAGATGATTAAGAAATACATAAAAATAATATTAAAATTATCAATTATTAAAACAATTTTCTTTAATTTTAAATATTTTGGATTAAAAGGAGTTTTAGTATTTCCTGTATTAATAGGTAAGTATGTGAATTTTGTTGTTTTAAATGGAAAGATTAATCTGTCAGAATTTAAAACAGGAGTTGTACAAATTGGCATGAATGATATTTATACAATACGACCGTTAGAATCAACATATTCAACTATTGAAAATAATGGAATTATCAATTTTAATGGTAAGGTTGTTCTGGGTTGTGGAATAAAAATTTCAAATAAGGGTATTATTAATTTTGGTCATAAAACATCCATAACGGCAGACTCATTGCTAATTTGTCACAAAAGTATAACTTTTGGAAATAATTGTCTTGTATCTTGGGGAGTTGAATTTATGGATACAGATTTTCATAAAATATATGATAACTTAACTAACGAGCAAATAAATAACGATAAAGCAATAACCATTGGCAATAATGTATGGATTACTTCAGGCGTAAAGATTTTAAAAGGAGTAAGTATTGCTGATGGAAATATTATTGCTGCCAATTCTGTTGTTACAAAATCCATTGAATCATCAAATGTAATTGCTACATCAGATAGAATTATCCGGAGAAATGTAAAATGGGAACAGTAGAACAAATAGAACTGTTTTTTATAATATAAACTACGAAAGAAGGTTAAAATGTTTAAATTATATAAGAAAGTAAAATTTTTTATAAAGGTCATTTCTTTGTTTTTTTTATCAAAAATTTTGTTCTTTTTTGTGAATAAAAAATATATTTTAATAGGAAGTTCTGTAAACAATAAAGACTTATTTTTAAATAATACAAAATATTTATTTTTATATCTATCAAAAAATAATAATTTTAAAACGTACTATGTTTGTAATAACAAAAAAACAAAATTTAAACTTCGGGAAAAAGGGTACAATAATGTTTGTTTAAGAAATTCCATAAAAGCACTATTTTTATCATTAAAAGCTAAGTTTTGGTTTTTTGATTTTTATTCAGGGGCTGTTTATCCATTTGCCAATAGAAATGCAAAACTCATAAATTTGTGGCACGGAATACCTCTGAAAAAAATGGGATATGATGATGTTTTGGACAATCGATATAAATATAAGACATATGAAAAAATTTTTTATAATTACTATAGTGATAAATATTGTAGTAGTTATATTACAAATAGTTCAACAGAAACAAAATTTTTATCGTCTTGTTTTGGAGTATCAGATAATCATTTTAAGATTATTGGCTCTCCAAGACTAGATGTATTATTACATGACATTCCTAATTCTGACATTTTTATGGAAAAAGATTTTAGCAACATAAAATTATTATCAGAACAAGGCAAAAAGCTTTTTATTTATATGCCTACATTCAGAGATTCAGGTAAAGATATTTCAGGTTGGTTAAAATCTGATAAATTAAAACAATTTTTAAAAGATAATAATGCTGTTTTGGTTTGTAAACTGCATCCGTTCGATAAAAATTCTCTTGATTTTAAACTTACTGAAGATTTTTATAAAATGGATAGCGATTCGGACATTTATCCTGTACTAAAGTATTCTGATGCTTTAATAACAGATTATTCATCTGTTTATTTTGATTATTTATTATTAGATAAGCCAATTTTATACTATCCGATTGATTTAGAAGAATATGAATCAACCAGAGGTTTTTATGCTTCATATGAAGAGCTTACAGCTGGAGTAAAAACATATAAAGAAGACGAATTAATTTCTGCTATGCAGGATGTTATTGATGGCAAAGATGAATACAAGGAGCAGAGAAAACAACTTCGTGATAGAATGTTCACATACCAAGATGGCAAAAATTGTGAACGCATTGTTGAATGGATTAAAAGTTTGGAGTAAAATCTAACTATATTTTTAGTTTAGTAAGGATAAAGTATAAGAAATGAAACGAGTTATTACATACGGAACTTTTGATGTTTTACACTATGGACATATTAATCTTTTAAAACGAGCCAGAGCATTAGGTGATTATTTAATAGTTGTTTTATCAAGCGATGAATTCAACAAGGTTAAGAATAAAAAATCTTATTATACTTATGAGCAACGAAAAATTATTTTGGAAGCTTGCCGATATGTTGATTTGGTTGTTCCCGAATACAATTGGGAACAAAAAATTGATGATGTACAGAAATACCAAGCAGATATTTTTGTAATGGGTGACGATTGGGAAGGAAAGTTTGATTTCTTAAAAGATTATTGTGAAGTTGTATATTTACCTAGAACGCCAGATGTATGTAGTACTGAAACAAAGAAATACTTAAAAACGAAAAGATCATGAGTTTTATAAATAAGCATTGGGATGATTAATTGACAAATACGGCAATAGTAGCATTTAAAAATTTTTTATGGAGATTTGCGGAACGTAGTGGTGCGCAAATCATCCATATTATTGTATTTATTCTGCTTGCGAGAATATTAGAACCGGAAGTCTTTGGTACGATTGCAATTTTATTGGTTTTTATTGCCATTTTGCAAGTTTTTATTAATAGCGGTATGGGAACTGCATTAATCCAAAAAAAGGAAGCTGATGATACAGATTTTTCTTCTGTTTTTTATTTTAATCTCAGCATGTGTATTATTTTGTACATTATAATGTTTTTTTCTGCACCTCTTATTGCATCTTTTTATAATGATTTATCTTTAATTCCTCTTTTAAGAGTTATTAGTATTGTGTTGCTTATTTCCGGTGTAAAAAATATTCAGCAAGCCTATGTATCAAAAAAGATGATATTCAAAAAATTCTTTTTTTCTACTTTAGGGGGTACTATTATATCGGCAATAGTCGGCATTGGAATGGCTTATGGAGGATATGGAGTTTGGGCTTTAATAGCCCAAACAGTATCAAAAGAAGCTGTTGATACATTGATTTTATGGTGTACTGTAAGTTGGAGACCAAAGTTAGTATTTTCTTTAGATAGATTAAAAGGTTTGTTTTCTTTCGGTTGGAAAATGCTTGCTTCCGCTTTGCTTGATACAGTTTATAATAATTTACGACAACTGATTATTGGTAAATTATATACTCGTATAGATTTGGCATATTATAATAAAGGTAATGCGATTCCGAATTTAGTAATTATCAATGTTAATTCATCCATTGATAGTATTCTTTTACCTGTTATGTCACAGGAGCAGGATAATGTTGAAAAAGTAAAAAATATTACACGAAAATCTATACAATTAAGTACATATGTTATTGCTCCGATAATGATAGGTATGGGAGTTACATCATATTCTTTTGTACCGCTCTTATTAACAGACAAATGGTTACCCTGTATCCCATTCTTGTGGATATTTTGTATTACTTATATGTTTTATCCGATACATACCGCAAATCTGAATGCCATTAAGGCTCTTGGCAGAAGCGATTTATTTTTACAACTGGAATTATGGAAAAAGGGGGTTGGATTAATAATTCTTGTATCAACAATGTGGTATGGAGTTATGATTATGGCTTATAGTTTATTGTTAATAAGTGTATTATCCCAAATTATCAACTCTTGCCCAAACAAAAAATTGTTAAACTACGGATATATTCAACAACTCAAAGATATAATACCAAGCCTGATTCTTTCCCTATTTATGGGTTTTTGTATGTATTTGGTTAAGTTCTTCGGTTTAGGTTTGCTTTGGACTTTTATAATTCAAATAATAGTTGGTTATATAATATATGTAGCTATTTCCTATATTTTAAAATTAGAAATGTTTGAATATATTATGAATATACTCAAAAATACCTTAATAAAGAACAATAAAAATAAAGCTATTTAGACTTTTTTGTTAATATTTTATATAGCTTTTTTAAAAGTTTGTATGTATCCTGCCAAATTAAATATGGCATAACTCGCCAATGTTTTAGCAACAGCATATATATATAAGCATTTTTATATGTTAAAACAAAAAAAGTTTTCCATTCCTTATTTTTTAATAATATATACTGGTGATTAGAAAAAATGGGATAGAGAACTTGTTTAAAGAAGTTTTCTTTATCAGGAGCAATATTATGATATACAGCTCTGAAAAGATTCATTCTATCCAAACACGTTTTGCTAATGAAATTAAAACAATCGGAAGACATAACAATGCTTCCATATACTCCGCCTAAATTGGACCTGTAAACAGACATTATGTCCGGTAGAAGCTTAATTTTTCCATATTTTGCAAATAATGCCATTATATACTTATCGCCATATTTAATGTTTTTAGGATACTCATAAAAGTATTTTTTGTTCCATCTAAAAAAATAAGATGTCGCATGAAAAAATTTGTTAAAAATATCATTAAAAGTTATATTAGCATTTTTTACTTCAGATGGTTTCATAGGAATATATTCTTCAGGTAAAATTGGCGGATCATATATTTTTTTAACAATATGTGTACATACTGTATATTCAGGGTTTGCTTCCATAAAATCAAATTGCTTCTGGAGTTTATATGGGTCCGTCCAATAGTCATCTCCTTCGCATAATGCTACATATTTACCTTTAACCCTTGGGAAATTATATGTTGCAGAAATAGAGATGCCTTTAGAGTACTGATTTTCTGTTTGACATATAGGTTTAATTATATCAGGATATTTTTGTTTATATTCTCGTATTATATCAGCAGTACTATCAGTTGATGCATCATCATGAACCAAGACCTCAATTTTAAAATTTGTTTTTTGATTAATAATACTGTCTAAACATTGTTTAATATATTTTTCTTGATTATATGTAATTACACTTACTGATACCAATATGTTTTCCATGCCTACTTCTCCAATAACTCTTTAAATCTGTTTAATTTCATTTCTTCCTTATATGCTTCAAAAAGTTTTTTACAATCGTATTGAGGTTTATAACCAAGTTCGTCTATTGCATTTTGTATATCCATTAAAAATCCGCCGCCAACAGGTTTCTCCGGTCTATAAATAATTTCGGAAGGATTATCTGCGGGTGAAAACACATTAACAATTGTCTTTACCTGTTCTTCTATTGTTACAGGAATACCTGTACCGACATTATAAAATCCTTCTTCTCTATTTGCTGTTACCGCCTTACAAAGCATCTGAGAACAGTCTGCAACATATACCATATCTTTAGAATAATTAGGATTTCCCCAAATTTCTAACGGTTTTGATTGCATAGCATTTTCAATCATTGTATAAACAGGACGTTTTGTTTTTACGCCATTCGGATAATAATAATGGAAAGGACTATAATTGTATATTGTAGGAAATCTGAATACAAACTTTTTAAGTCCGTATTCTTGGTGATAGTGTTCTATTAATTCTAATGCAGAATTTTTTGATATTACATAAACAGCGTGATCCCCTTTGTATGAAAAATTACGTGGAGTATATGGATCAATTTTAACATCATTTTTTACCGATAAAGAAATATCAAACACCGTTTGAGTGTAAATTATTCTGTCCGCACCGGTTTTTCTGCAATATTCCAAAACATTTAATGCTCCTATTGTATTAGATTGCATATACTTCATAGGATCATACTCAGACATATAGGAAGGAATAGTTGCAGCCAAAAGCATTACTGCATAAATGTTATCGGTGGGTAACTTTGCAAAATCTTCCTTTTTTGACATGTCAACTGAGTAGTAATCAATTCCATATTTTTTGAAAAAATCAGTATTCCGTCGGCCAACAGCTATAATATTATATTCTTTTTTATCAAAAAAATCTTTTGCATATAAAGTCAAGTATGAGCCAACATTTCCTGTAGCACCAAAAATTAAAATATTCTTCATTATTATTCTCCTATTTTTGATAATATATATTTCATATCTTCAACTGTATATCTTTGATCAATTGGTAACGGAACCAAACACTTTTGTATATAACTTTCATAACAATCTTCCTGTAAAGAAGACCAATATGTTGCCGTATATATTTTGTTTTTTATAAGCTTTTTTTTCAAATCATCATCTTTTATCAGGTATGGATAAACCATCGGTACGTCATCTTTGTCTAAATTAATTTTTAGCTCGTTAGAGTTTGATAAATTATTGTGTAAATATTCAAAGTTATTCAATCTTATTTTTTTTGCTTTTTCTGTATCAATAGAGTTTAAAATAGTTTTTGTTAAATTGGACATATATTTAATTGGTTCATCTGTAAATGAAGCTTCATTTTGTTGAAAATCTTGATATCCGAATGGAGCATCTTTATCAACTCTCTTCAACAAACACATAAATCTTTGGTATGAAGTATCTTGTTCAAAATCACCTTTTAATATTTTATCACTTTGTAACAGAGCACCATCAGGTACTCCAAAGAATTTACGTACTGAGTTAAAAGAAGCAACTCCGAATTTTGGCATATAAAAAGCCTGAGCATTATCAACTATCAAGTTTTTATATTTTTTTGCAAGCTCCTTTACGTTTTTAGCACAAATACCGAAATAGTTTGTATAAAGAATATACGCATCTTTTGGTAAATCTTCTGTCGGCATAAAGTTATTATCAATATGATAATAATTGATTTTGCAACTTTCTTTTTCTATCGCTTCCCAAACAACAGGACAAGTATAATATGGTACATAAATTTCTTTTATTTTATAAGCCCGAATAACATATCGTAAAGCATTTCTTGCTGTATTAAGTGCAATAACACCGTTTGGTATGTTATTAAAACGACTGTCTAATTCAAGTTCAAAATATCCGCCTATTTCTTTATACGAGTTCATAATTATCTAACAACCCTTTTATTTCTTCTTTTGAATTAAACATCAAAACATCTATTATTGAAAGATTAGGAATAAACTCATTTTTAAATTGAGAATACTTAATATCTCCCATTTTTAAGAATTTGAGTTCAATTCCTTCTTTTTCAAAATCATCTTGACTATATAACTCTTGTCCGCCAATAGCATTAATATATGTATCGGAACCTAATAATTTATTAATATGTATAACTTTATCCTGTGCCCTTAAATTATTATCTTTTTCTAACTCTGATGAAAGAATTACTTTTGTATCAATACCCAAATACTTGTTTATTTCCAGTACTGTTTGGTAATTTAGCTTTGCTATATTAGTGTTATTCAGTAATAAGTTTTCTATAATTGGCATAACTTGCTCGTAAAAAGGAGCCTTTTTATATGCCATTTGTATTGTTTTAATAATTTTTTCTGCATTTTTACCGTTTTTAATAATATTAATCTCATTTATATTTTTAAAAGAGGAAGCATTTTCTAATGCCAGAGTTATAAGATTTGCTTTTCCGTTAACTAAAATATTATTTCTGTTTATCCAGCCGCCTTTTATATATGCAACATCATCATATACTACATAAGTATCGACAGCATTAATAAGCTGCCAATACCCTAAATATGGAAAAAAATAAGGCTGCATTATTCCGAGCTTCATTATTTTCCTCCATTTTTAATGAAATTACATATAAAACTAAGAGTTTCTTCCTTTAGACTACCATAGTATGGTAAGCATAGAACTTTATGTTTAAGTTCATCTACAACAGATAAATCTGCAAGTTTTACTGCTAAATCATTCTTATAGCATTCATAATCATGACAAGCCGGATAAAAATATCTTCTTGTCAAAATATTTTGCTCTTTAAACTTGTTATAAAGATCTTCTCTCGATATCGGATAATCATCCTCAATAACTATAGGATAGTATTGATATGAGTTTGTTGCGTTAGCAGGCATTTGAGGGATTCTTATCCCTTTTATGCCGCTCAAATGACTGTCATAAAAATATTTTACTTTTTTGCGTCTTGCTTGCTCTTCTCTGTAAATTTTCAAATTCAATAAGCCTATTGCAGATTGAATCTCATTCATTTTACCATTTATCCCGACTGCTTCAACTAGTTCTTCTGAGCGAATGCCAAAGTTTCTGAGGTTATAAATTTTTTTTACCATATCCTCATCTTTGTATGTCAGGCAACCGCCTTCAACAGTATTGAATAACTTTGTTGCGTGGAATGAAAACATTGTAATGTCACCAAAGTTGCCAATTCCAACTCCGTCAATTTCTGTAGAAAAAGCGTGTGCTGCGTCATAAATAACTTTTAGATTATGTTTTTTTGCGATCTCATCTATTTTTTTAACGTTACAAGGAAAACCGTAAACGTGAACGCCCAATATTGCTGAAGTATTTGGTGTAATCAAAGCTTCGATTTTATCAGCATCAATCGTCATTGTATTCGGTTCAATGTCACAGAATACAGGCTTCAAACCGTTCCAAGTAATGCAGTGAGGAGTTGCCGCAAAAGTGAATGGTGTTGTTATAACTTCACTTCCGTATGGTAAATCCAACGCTTTAATAGCAGTCAAAAGCGCTATCGTTCCGTTGTTAAACAATGAAACATGTTTAACTTTTAATTCATCTTGTAGTTTCGCTTCAAGTTCTTTGTGTTTAGAACCGTTATTCGTAAGCCATTTTGTTTCCCAAATTTCTTTTAATTGCTTATCTACGTCAGACAAGTCAGGTAATAAAGGCTGTGTTACAAATATTTTTTCATTAGGCATGTTTTCTACCCTCTCTACCTAATTGTAAAACAAACACATAAATAAATGTTTTTATAAATAATTTTGTTTAACATTTCTTAAATAAAGAAATCAATTGAACGGATAAAAGTTTAAAATAGGAATTTAGCATGTATAATATTGCTATAATTGTGCAAACATTTATTTTATGTGCAATATAATTAGAATTATTTAAACAAGGAGTAGCTTAGATGTCAGAAGAAAAAGTTATTTTATATAATCCCGCCGATGATTTGGATGAAGACTTGGATATTAATTTTAAAAAATACTGGTGCGCAATATGGAGCAGAAAAGTTTTATTAATAGAAATCTTCTGTTCTGTTTTAGTATTTTTTATTTTGTTAACATTTATTCTTCCAAAAAAATATACAGTTTCGGCAGATTTGTATGTAAATAAATCAAACAGTTCAAATATGACAGAGTTTAACCCCTATGTATTGGATGAAGCCTCCGGAAGTTTGGTAAATATGGGAACGGATAAAGCTATGAACAATGAAATTGAGTTAATGAAATCCGCCCTTGTTTTAGATAAAGTTATTAGGCAAAACAAAATTGTCTACAAAAAGAAATGGGGTTGGCTTCCGAATCCTAAAGAAGGACAATTTATTACTGCAAAAGCATTCTATGGTAAAGGAAAAACCTTAAAATTTGAAAATGTTAAGGGCACAAATGTTATAACTATTCAGTATAAAAGCAGGAAGCCCGAATTTGCATATGCAATAGTTTCTTCCATTATTGACAGCTATGAAGAAGTTCATAAAGAGATAAACACTGACAAATCTAAATCTGACAAAAAGGTATTGGAAGAAGAATATGCAAGTGTAAAAAGATCTCTTAATGAAAAATTAAATCAGGCAAGCGGTTTGCCGGTGCAATCTTTGGGCGGTACGGCAAATATATCAGTAATGAGTGCATTCTCCCGTTCCGCATCGGATGCAATGGGTATATTAAAAGGACAATACAGAGCCGGTGAACGTTCGCAAATTGCAATTGCGGAAGAAAGTCAAAAAATGGCAAGCATAGCATCCAAGCTTGAGTGGGCAAAAATGGTTGAACACATGTCAGATTCATCTAAAGTTTTGGTTTTGCATGAGCCGGTCCTGCCGCTGCCTTCCGATAACAGCTCACCCAGATTATTTATTAACATAATTTTAGGTTGTGTATTCGGATATTTGGCTGCATTATCCGTTTTAATCTATCAGGAAGTTCGTGATACAAAACTTGCATATTCAATGCTAACAAATAACATAATCTATGATGGCGTAAATGATTTGGATTCCGTAAGGGCTGAGCTTGTTGCACGTTTACCAAAGAAGGTTTTATTGGTTGCACTTTCTCAAATTCCTCAAGATATACAAAAACAAATAGAAAAACTCTCAAATGCAAAAATTATTTATGCTAATTTTTCCAACGATTTTGTAAATGAGCTGTCGCAAACGGATTATGTTATGCTGGTATCAAAGATTCAGGATACTAGTTCTGATTTTTATAAAAAGATGCGTAATATTATTCAAAAACAGAAAAAAGAAGTTATCTATGATGTTTTGATATAAAATACAGCAGTCCGGTATAAATATATGAGGATACAAATGTCTGAGTTAAGGAATTATGGAATAATATTAGCTTCCGGTACAGGAAGCCGATATGGTGCTGATATTCCAAAACAGTTTGTAAAAATCGCAGGGAAAACTATTTTAGAACACACAATAGAAGTTTTTGAAAAATCAGATAAGATTGATGAAATATTTATAGTTATAACTCCAGAATACCGTACGATGGCAGAAGAAATACTTCTCAAAAATAATTATAAAAAAGTTTCTAAACTTCTTAACGGCGGAGAAATCAGAAAAGAGAGTTCTTTTATAGGAATTAGTGCAGTAGAAGAAGAGGAAGCAAATGTTCTTATTCATGATTGTGCACGACCTTTTCTGACTCAAAAAATTATAAATAATTGTATAGAAGCTCTTAAAACGTATGATGCAGTGGATGTTGCAATACCGTCAGCAGATACAATTGTTGAGATAGACGACAATAATATCATTCAAAACATACCTAAACGTGCAAAATTAAGACGAGGCCAGACTCCGCAGTGTTTCAAGCTTTCTGTGATAAAAAAAGCGCATGAACTTTCTCAAAACGACAAAAACTTTACTGATGACTGCGGTCTTGTTGTTAATTATAATCTTGCGGAGGTCTATGTTGTAGAAGGTGATGTTGAAAATATCAAGGTAACCTATCCGAGTGATATATTTATGGCAGACAGACTATTTCAAATAAGAAGCTCCTTATTTCCGGAAGAACAAAATCTTGATAATATGAAGGACAAAGTTCTTGTTATTTTCGGCGGAACAAGCGGTATTGGAGAAAGTACAGCAAAATTAGCAACAAAGTGCGGCGCAAAGGTTTTTGCAGCATCTGAAAGTACAGGCTGCGATGTCAGAGAATATAAAGCTGTAGAACAATTTTTAAAAGAGGTTTATTCAAAAACAAAGAGAATAGATTATGTTGTTAATACCGCCGGTGTGCTCAGAATGGGTAAGCTTGCGGAGCGTTCAATTGAAGAAATTCAAGCTGATATTGATATAAATTATATAGGCTCAATTAATGTAGCCAAGGCATCTATTCCATATTTAAAAGAATCAAAAGGTTCAATGCAAATGTATGCGTCAAGCTCTTATACAAGAGGACGTTCAATGTATTCAACCTATTCTTCAACCAAAGCGGGGATTGTAAATCTTGTACAAGCATTGGCAGAAGAACTTGCTTGTGATGATATTAGGGTAAATGTAATTAATCCCGAACGTTGTGCAACACCGATGAGATTTAAAGCTTTCGGAAAAGAACCCCAGGACAGCTTGCTGCAGCCGGAAAAAGTGGCGGAAGCATCCCTGAAAACTTTACTTTCTGATTTAACAGGCCAAATTATTGATGTAAAAAGAGTGTAAGCAGAATTTATTGTTTAAACAATGTTTCTTCAACCAAAGCGCAGATTATATGCCCTATCATTATATGTGATTCCTGTATTGTCGGAGTACAGGTTGAAGGTACGTGGATTATATAATCGCATAATGAATCCATTTTGCATTCTTTTTGTCCGACTAAACCTACTGTTATTACACCTTTACCCCTTGCTTCTTCAAGTGCTGCAAGAATATTTTCGGAGTTGCCTGAAGTTGATATAGCTATAAAAATATCGCCTTTATTTGCAAGTGCCTGAATTTGGCGCGAAAAAGATTTTGCGTATCCGTAATCATTACTTGTGGCAGTCAGAGAAGAAATATAATTAACAAGAGAAATTGCATTGAGCCCCGGTCTGTCAATGAAAAATTTTGCAACAAGCTCCCCTGCAATGTGCTGTGAATCACAAGCAGAACCGCCATTACCGGCAGTTAAAACTTTATTCCCATTTCTGTATGCATCAACTATTACATCCGATATTTTTTGTATAGCAGATATTATTTTACTATCGTTTAGTATCGCAGTTTTTGTATCAATAGAATCTTGAATATATTTTTTTATGTCCATTAGATTTCTCCGTATTTAAATCAGGTAATTTAATATTATCATAAAATTATATATGAACATCAAGATTTAGTTTTTTATTACAATTATGGTATAATTGCTAACATCAAAGAATAAATTTACTTGGAGAGGTAGTGGATTTTAAAATAAAATCTGAAGATAAAATACTGATTATAGCATTGCATCCTGATGATGCGGCTATAGCTTGCGGAGGTTTTATTGCAAAATACCATGCACAAATTGATATTTTATGTGTTAATATTGACGGTTTAATTTTTGAAGGAAGAACTTTTGCTGCCCAACAAGCTGCTGATATAGACTACAGCGCTTTTCAAAAGATAGCGGAAAAAAGCCAAATTAATAATATTTTTATTGATTTTCCGACTGCTCAGAATGAAGGTTATATAAAAACAATTGATGAGCGTATTGAAAACTACCTTAAACAAATCCATTTAAAAGATTATGATATTATTCTTGCTCCGCAAAAAGATGAAAGCCATCCTGAATATCGTTTTGTCGGTAATGTTATCTTGAAAGCTCTTTTGGAGAAACAGGAATATAAAAAAAGTCTTAAAATATTGAGATATGAACTATTTAATCCAATTAAAGATGCAAATTACTATGAGGATATAACTGATGTCATAAATGAGAAACAAGAGCTTCTGATGAGTTACAAAGCCGGAGAAGGTCAAGGTTTTGTACAAAATATTTTAAATTTAAATAAATTCAGGACTTTTACATCATATTTAAGCGAAACGGCAAAATATGTAGAAGCATACTATCTTGATGACACAGAAGCATTTATGGACGTTTCGGATATAATAAATGAAAATACGGACAAAGATTATGAAAATGAGTTTTTAAAATCTTTGTTTGAAGGACAAGATGTTCAATCAAAAATCAAAAAAGCAGAGCAGGAATTTGCGGATAAAAAAATCATATTATACGGAGCGGGTGATTATACAAGGTATATTTTTAAAAACTTTGACTTATCAGGATTGAACATAATCGGCATATCTGATGAGAGGTTTAGCGAAGAAAGAACTCATGAGTTTTACGATATGAGATGCCTGAAACCTGGGGATTTAAAAACGGCAGATTTTGATTTGATTTTGGTTTCGGAACAAGATTTTGTAAAAGGATATAACGATATATCAAGGGTTTTAAAAGGGTCAAAAAATGAAGCAGCAGAGATACGCTCTTTGGTTAAAACAGAATACAGTGATTTTGCCGGAAACGGAGCGGAACATAAAGTTTGTGCAAGACCGTTCCATATTATGTCTGTAACTCCGGGGGGATTTTGTATAACCTGTTGTCCCGCATACATAAAAAACCATACAATAGGCAGACTTTCTTCCGAAAAATTTAATGAGATTTGGAACGGTGCAAAAGCTAAAAATTTAAGAAAAGCTTTATTAAGTGAAGACTATTCTTTTTGTGATTTAAATACTTGTATTCAAATGGAGCTCATTGACAGAGAAGAGATTTCAAAATATTTTAACGACAACGGTGTTGTAAAAATGCCGGATACAATATATATGGGTTGGGATTATGATTGCAATGTTGCATGTATAACGTGCAGAAATCAGCTTATAAAAAATAATGAGGCTACCCTTCAGGGTTTGCAAACAATAGAACAGGGAGTTCTTGATGCGTGCAGAAATGCAAAGCTGTTTTATACGAGCGGAAATGGCGATCCGTTTGGAAGTTCTTATGCTTCGGATTTGATTAAAAAAGTTGCAGCGGTTAATCCCGATATTAAATTTTTTATACATACAAACGGGATTTTGTGTACGGAAAAGCGCTGCGAAGAACTTAATATAAAGGACAGGATTTCTAATGTTATATTTTCTATTCATGCATCTAAAAAAGAAACATATGATAAAATTGTAAGATATGGTAACTTTGACAAAGTTATGCAGAACATTGAATGGATATCAGAGCAAAAAAGAAAGGGAAAGATAAGCTCTTTTATACTTGCTTTTGTTGTACACAAATTAAACTATAAAGATATGCCGGATTTTGTTCGCATAGCGGAAAAGTATGATGCTTTGGCTTCATTCAGATATTACAGACAATGGTCAAATAACACGGAATACAAATATAGTGATATGGCTGTTTTTGAAAAAACACATCCTGAATATCCTCAGCTTGTTTCTGTTCTTCAGGATAAAATTTTTGACAGCCCTCATTGTATATTGGATCCGAGTTTACGTACTATAAGAGAAAAAGGAATATAGAAATGATAGATTGTTTATCGAACCCTGACTGGATTAACCCTCAAATAGACTTTTTGCTTTATTTACAACACTATAGAACCTGCTATTTTGAAGCTTTTGATAAATTCTTTTTATCGGTTACCATTTTCGGTGAGTATTGGCTTCCGACATTAGTCTGTGCAATTGTGTATTGGTGTGTAGATTTTAAAGCGGGAATGTATTTATTTTCACTTGAAGGAATAAACGTATTAATCTCTCATTTATTAAAAATGATTGCTTGTGTTTATCGGCCTTGGGTGTTAAGTGATAAAATTCACCCATCGGAACTTGCTGTCCCTTTTGCAAAGGGATATTCTTGTCCGAGCGGACATTCGTCAATGAGCTCATCTGTATTGGGCGGTGTCGCATATCTTTTGAGAAAAAAGATTTTTCTATGTATTCTTTTTATTTGTCTTATTTTACTAGTTGGCTTTTCAAGAATGTGGCTCGGGGTTCATACTCCTCAAGATGTTTTGTCCGGATTTGCAATAGGGCTGATTCTTGTTTTTGTTATTAACAGAATAATAGATTGGGCTGAAAAGAATATCAACAGATATTTGTATCTTGCAGGAATTATCAATGTTTTTGCTGTTTTAGCATTTATATACATCAGCTATTTTAACTCATACAGAATGGATTATATAGACGGCCAACTCCTTGTCGATCCTAAAAAATCAATTTATTTGACTTTTGCAGTATATTCATACGTGCTGGGGTTAATCAACGGATGCTGTTTTTGCAGAAGATATTTTCCTTTTGACCCGAAGCAATCTTCTGTTAAATCCCGTATCGTAAGAGGGCTTATCGGAAGTATTATAACCGTTGCAATGTTAAAATATATAGTTAACCACGTTATATTAGCGGGTGTGGAATTATCAACAGCAGTTTCTTCAATGGTTTTTGCAGGACTTTTGGTAACATTAATATATCCGATAATTTTTACAAAAATAGAGAAAATTCTTAAAGCTAAATCGTGACGCTTTGTCACTATTCATAGGCTTTTTCTCATATATAAGGTGGGTTGTCACGATTTTTTCTCCATGATATAGTAATGTTGTGTCTAAATATATATTCTGGAATGTAGGAGAAAATAAATGACTGAAACAACAAAAGAGAGAATTGATTTCAAGGTCGTTGATGACATCTTGAAATCATTTGAGTACAAAAAATCGTACTTAATTGCTATGTTGCAAAAGGTTCAGGAAGTTTTCCGCTATCTCCCCGAAGACGCTATGACGTACATCGGAGAACATATTGACGGACTTTCACCTGCTACCGTTTACGGTGTTGCAACATTTTATGCACAGTTTTCATTAGAACCAAAAGGTAAATACGAAATCAGAGTTTGCGACGGTACAGCTTGCCACGTTCGCGGTTCAATGCCTGTATTAAACGCAATTAAAAACAAGCTGAAGCTTAAAGAAGGACAAAAGACTTGTGATAATGGCTTATTCTCGTTAGAGATTGTTAGCTGCCTCGGTGCTTGCGGTCTTGCTCCTGTTTGTATGATTAACGATAAGGTTTATCCCCAAATGACATCTGATGCAATCAGCGTCATTCTTGATACATTAATGAAAGAGGAGGGCGTTGCATAATGGCATTAAATATTGATATTAAACAAGAGCAGGCTAATGCTCAGGAAAATATAAAATCTCAAGGATTAAGAGTTCTTGTTTGTGCAGGTACAGGCTGCGTTGCAAACGGTTCTCTTAAGGTTATTGAAAAATTCAGAGAGTTAGGAGCAAACGTTTCAACTCTTACAGACTATGACAAGATGACAATTGTTCCTACCGGCTGCCACGGTTTCTGTGAACAAGGCGTTCTTGTTATCATTCCTGATAAACACGTTACTTACGTTAAAGTTAAGGAAGCAGATGTAGAAGAAATTTTTGAAAGCCATATTAAAGGCGGCGTTCCTGTTGAAAGACTATTATACAAAGATCCTAAAACAGGTGAAGCTGTTCACAAAAATGACGATATTAACTTCTATGCTAAACAAACTCGTACAGCTCTTAAAAACTGCGGTAAGATTAACGCCGAATCAATTGATGAAGCTATCGCAGTAAGAGGATATGAGGCTTTGGCTAAAGTTATTGAAGAAAATAATCCTGATTCTGTTATTGATACAATAACAAAATCAGGTTTAAGAGGAAGAGGAGGCGGAGGCTTCCCAACCGGTATGAAGTGGAAATTTACCGCAGCAAACAGAGGGGGAAAGTCTTACGTTGTTTGTAACGGTGATGAAGGTGACCCGGGTGCATTTATGGACCGTTCCGTTATGGAAGGTGACCCTCATAAACTTCTTGAAGGTATGGCAATTGCAGGTTTTGCAATCGGAGCAGATGAAGCATATATTTATGTTCGTGCTGAATACCCGCTTGCAATCAAACGTTTGAGAAAAGCAATTGCTGATGCTGAAGCAAGACATTACTTAGGTCAAAATATCCTAGGCAGTGATTTTTCATTTACTATTCATATTAAAGAAGGCGCAGGCGCATTTGTTTGCGGTGAAGAAACAGCTCTTATCGCATCAATCGAAGGTGAAAGAGGTATGCCTCGTCCTAAACCGCCGTTCCCTGCAAACAAAGGTTTGTTCGGAAGACCTACTTTGATCAACAACGTAGAAACTCTTGCAAACGTACCTTTGATTATATTAAACGGTGCAGAATGGTTCTCATCAATGGGATGCGAAACATCTAAGGGTACGAAAACTTTTGCTCTTACAGGTGAAGTTAATAACACAGGTCTTATCGAAGTTCCGATGGGAACAACTTTAAGACAAATCATCTTTGATATCGGCGGCGGTATCAGAGGCGGTAAGAAATTTAAAGCCGTACAAATCGGAGGACCTTCAGGCGGCTGCTTGACAGAAGAACATTTAGACATATCAATGGATTATGATTCTCTTATTAAAGCGGGCGCAATGGTTGGTTCAGGCGGTTTGGTTGTAATGGCAGAAGATACCTGTATGGTTGAGGTTGCAAGATTCTTTATGAACTTTACCAAAAACGAATCTTGCGGTAAGTGCGTTCCTTGCCGTGAAGGTACAAAAAATATGCTTAAAATCTTGGAAAAGATTGTTGCAGGCAAGGGTGAAATGGAAGACCTAGACAGACTTGAACAGTTAGCTTTGACAGTTAAAGACGGTTCTCTGTGCGGTCTTGGTAAAACTGCTCCAAACCCTGTACTTTCAACATTAAAATACTTCAAGGATGAATATATTGCTCACATACGTGACCATAAATGTCCGGCAGGTGTTTGTACCGCAATGAAGAAAATTTCTATTGACCCTGAAAAATGTAAAGGTTGTACTAAGTGTGCAAGAACTTGTCCGGTCGGTGCAATCGAAGGAACGGTTAAGAATCCGCACAAGATTGATCAAACTAAATGTATTAAGTGCGAAGCTTGTCTGAATGCTTGTCCGTTCAAGGCAATAGGTAAGGAATAGGGGGAAATAGAAATGACAGACGAAAAGAAAACATTATTTATAGAAGGAAAAGAAGTCGAATTTTCTAATGAACCTAACCTTTTAGAAGTAATTAGAAAAGCTGGCATGAATGTTCCTACATTATGCTACAGACCTGACTTAACATCATTTGGTGCTTGCAGAATGTGCGTTGTAGAAGTTGAATATCCGAACGGAAGAAAAATGATTAACTCATCTTGTACAATGCCGCCGGAAGCAAATATCAAAGTTCATCTGAACACAGATAAAGTCAGAAAAATCAGAAAAATGGTGCTTGAGCTTCTTCTTGCAAACCATGACAGAGAATGTACAACCTGCGATAAATCAGGTTCTTGCGAACTTCAAAAATATGCAGAAGAATATGGTATCAAACACGTTAAACAATTTGCGCAAAGAGAGGTTATGACAAAAATTGATGACAGTTCTTGTGCATTGGTTCGTGATAACAACAAATGTATTCTTTGCGGTGCTTGTGTCAGAGCTTGTGACGAGCACCAAGGATTGCAGGTATTAGGCTTTGCAAACAGAGGAAGCAAAACTGTTGTTGAACCTATGGCAGGCAGACCTCTCGGAAACAGTGAATGTATTAACTGCGGTCAATGCGCTGCTGTTTGTCCTACAGGTGCAATAACAATTAACTCGACTCAGCTTGAAGGTGTTTGGAATGCAATTACTAATCCTGAAAAGAAAGTTGTTGTGCAATTTGCTCCTTCCGTTCGTGTTGCAATAGGCGAAATGTTCGGCTTAGAACCGGGGGTAAATGCAACCAAAAAGATAAATGCGGCTTTAAGACGTATCGGTTTTGATTTGGTATTTGATACAAACTTCTCAGCTGACTTAACAATTATGGAAGAAGCACACGAATTCATTGACAGACTTCAAAACGGGGGTAAATTACCTCTGTTTACTTCTTGCTGTCCGGGTTGGGTAAGATTCTTGGAAACTCAGCACCCTGATATGCTTGACCACTTATCAAGCTGTAAATCACCTCAAGGTATGTTGGGTGCGGTAATCAGAGAATATGTACCTCAAAACCATGAGGGATTTACTAAAGAAAATTTGGTAAGCGTATCAATTATGCCTTGTACTGCTAAGAAGTATGAAGCAAAACGTGAACAATTCAAAATGGCAGACGGAAGACAAGAAATCGATTACGTTCTTACAACTCAGGAACTTGGCAGAATGATTAAAGGTGCAGGTATTGATTTTGCCAATATAGAAGGCGAAGAACCTGATTCACCGTTTGGTAAATATACAGGTGCCGGTACAATCTTCGGTGTATCCGGAGGTGTTGCCGAAGCTGCTGCAAGAACAGCTTACGAAGTTGTAACAGGTGAAACTCTTCAAAACGTAGTTATAGATGATATGCGCGGTACAAAGAGAGTAAAAACTGTTGAGCTTGACTTAAAAGGAACTAAGATTAAAGTTAAAATCGTTAATACACTCCGTGAAGCAGAAAAATGCATGAGAGAAATCAAAGAAGGCAGGGCAGATTATCAACTTCTTGAAGTTATGGCTTGCCCGGGCGGTTGTATCAATGGCGGTGGTCAGCCACAAAGCTGCAATGATTCCAATATCAAAGAACTTCGTGCACAAGGTTTGTATACAGATGATGCAACCGGTGAATGGAGAAAATCTCACGAAAATCCTGAAATCAAAGAGCTTTATGCTAATCATCTTGAAAAACCAAACTCTCATAAAGCACATGAACTCTTGCACACAACCTATGTAAACAAGAGAACAAATTGCTACATCTCAGTTGGAGAGGGGTAGGGGTAAATATAAAAAGTCATTATGGCTGTAAAGCAATAGAGCAATAAGAAAAAAATAAAAGTATGGTGGGCAATGCGAAAGCGTGCCCACCTTTTAAATAAAAAATATGTTATAATTATTCTTGAGGTTTTAAATGTCAAGATATATTGCAGTCGCCGGCATACATGGTGAGCTTAAAAAATTAAACAGCTTACTTTCTCAAATCAGAATACGCTCTGATGATACTTTTATATTCTTGGGAGATTATATCGACCGCGGTCCCAATTCTAAAGAAGTAGTTGACAAACTTATAAAACTGTCTAAAAAAAACCAATGTGTATTCCTGATAGGTGCCCATGAATACACAATGCTTAATGTTAAAAACGACGAATACTATAAATGGATATTTGAGAATTATGGCGGCATGGCAACCGTAAAAAGTTACGGCAGTTACGAAAATATTATGAAAATCCATGGTGATTTTTTCAAAAATCTTAATTTATATTGTTTTACGGAAAAATACTTTTTTGTTCATGCGGGAATAAATCCCTTTTATTCATTAGATGAACAGGAAGAAGCCGATTTACTGTATATAAGTTGGAATTTTATTGATTCATTTCATAATCTTCCTCAAAAAATTATATTTGCGCATACTGATTTTGAATCCCCATATGTTTTACCTGATAAAATCGGTATAGATTTGGGCTGCGGAATATATCCGCGTTCTCCTCTTTGTGCTTTGATTCTTGATCACGGAAGAGAAAAATTTATTTATTCAAAATAATAAAAATACCTCAAAACCTTTGCAGAATGGTTATAATCATTCAACAGTACTTTATTTATCCCTATACAAGTTCTGTCTTTTCAACTTCTTCTGTTGTCGTAAATTTAACTATATCGCCTTCTGCAATGTCATTAAATTTGACGAAAGAAAGACCGCATTCAAATCCTTGGGCAACTTCTTTAACATCGTCTTTGAATCGTTTAAGCTGATCGATTGCACCTTTAAATATTTCAACACCGTCACGGTAAATTGTTGCCGTATCATTTCTGTTAATTTTACCTTCGGTAACGTAACAGCCTGCAATTTTTTGGGTTTTACCGATAGTAAATATTTGTCTGATTTCAACTTCACCTGTTTGAATTTCTTTAACTTCAGGTGACAGAAGCGAAATCATGGTGTGTTCAATATCTTCAAGGATTTGGTAAATGATATCGTATTTCTTGATAGTAACACCTTCTCTTTCGGCTGCGGCAAGAGCATTAGCATCCTCCTTAACCGTGAATCCTAAGATAAGGGCGTTAGATGCGGACGCAAGCATTACGTCTGCTTCTGATATATCACCTACGCCGACGTGTATAATCTTTGTAACGATTTCTTTTGATTCAAATTGAGCAATAGCTTGTGACACAGCTTCTGCTGAACCGTGTGTGTTTGCTTTGATAATAAGATTAAGATGTGGTACATCATCCTCTGCAGCACCTGCTTCTCTTCTCATATGAGCAGGAAGCATTGCTTCAAGACGTTTGTCACGTTCTTTTTCTTTTCTCTTATCAACAATAGCTTTCATTTCTTTTTCATTTTGAACAACTTCAAAATAATCGCCTGCATTAGGAACTTCAGTTAAGCCTAAAATCTCAACAGGTGTTGAAGGTTCAGCTTTAACAATTCTCTCGCCTGAGTCTGAAAGTAACGCACGAACACGTCCGCAGGCAGTACCGACAACAACACAGTTACCGGCTCTTAAAGTTCCGTTTTGTACAAGAAGTGTTGCAACAGGACCTTTACCTTTGTCTAAGTTTGCTTCAATAACAACACCTGAAGCATTTGCCTTCGGATTAGCTTTAAGGTCTTGAACTTCAGCAACAAGCAGAATGTATTCAAGAAGTTCATCAATACCGTCACCCATAAGAGCAGAAACGTTAACGGTAATTGTTTCACCGCCCCAAGCTTCAGGAACAAGTCCGTGTTCCGTAAGCTGCTGTAATACTCTGTCAGGATTAGCCCCTGGTTTATCGCACTTGTTAACGGCAACAATAATCGGAACATCCGCAGCTTTAGCGTGGTTAATTGCTTCAATTGTCTGAGGCATTATACCGTCATCGGCCGCTACAACAAGTATTGCGATATCGGTAGCTTTTGCACCTCTTGCACGCATTTCCGTAAATGCTTCGTGACCGGGAGTATCGACAAATACGATTTTCTTTTCGTGCTTGTTATCCAAATATACGGTATAAGCACCGATTGACTGTGTAATACCGCCGACTTCCGTTGCTACAATTTTGTGTTTTGACGCACGAATAGAGTCAAGTAGGGTTGTTTTACCGTGGTCAACGTGTCCCATAATCGAAACAACCGGAGCACGTTTTTTGAGAAGTTTTTTATCAACTTCTGTCAGAGCTTTTTGTTTTTGCTCTTTTTCCATTTCTTCTTCAATAAATGCATCAAAGTCTTCTTCAAGAACCTCAAGCTCGTATTCGGCACAGACTTTTTTAATTGTATCAACGTCAATTAATTGGTTTACTGTTGCCATAATCCCTTGGAACATTAGGAATTTAACAATTTCTGCCGGTGTTTTTTGAATTTTGTCCGCAAGCTCCTGAATAGTCATTGCCTGATTTACGACAAGAGATTTGACTTCTTCTACAGCTTCTTCTTTGTGTGTTTTCTTTTTATGTTTTTGAGCTGCAGCTTTTTCAAGAGAAATCATTTCCTGATCTTCTTTTTTTGAGTTAAAGTCTTTGGTTTTTCTCTTTCCGCCGTCATTGCGTCTTTTTGACGGTCCGCCTTTTCCTTCATAAATTTCCTGAGGAATAATGCGGCGTTCTATAACTTTTTTATCTCCGGAGGGTTTGTTAAACGGTTTCTTTTCACCTCTGTCCGAAGGTCTTGCGTCTTTTGAAGCATTATTTTTGTCAATTCCGCTAGGAGCTTTACGTACAATCTCTATACGGGATTGATTTTTGTATTCTATTTTTGTCCGTTCAATCCTGACCTGCGGCTTTTCCGCTTTTTTGATAACAGCAGGTTCTTTTGGCTGTTCTTCGGTTTTCGGTTTTTCCGCTCTTTCTATTTTTTCAATTTTAGAAGTCGGTTGAACTTTTTGAACTCTTTCTATGCTTGGTGCAGCAGGTTTGGATGTTTTTTTTGTTTCTTCTGTTGGGGTTTCTTCTTGCGGAGCTTTGGATTTTTTTACGATAAAAGCTTTAGGCTTTGCGTTAGTCTTTTGCGTTCCATACCCTAAATGTTCTTTGAGTTTGCGAATTTGTGCAGGTGTAACGGTATTTGAATGAGATTTGACAATGATATCTATCTCTGCAAATTTTTCTATAATCTCTTTACTGGTTTTCCCCAACTCTTTTGCTAATTCACTAACTCTTAAACTGTCCATCCAATAGTCCTTTCAAATCCTCGCGAGAAATGTTTGTTTTAAGGAGTTTATTCACTCCTTTCTTTAAAGCTGTATTAATACAATTTTCATTATAACAAAGATATACAGATCTGCCAAATGTCTTTGAATTTGGCTGTACGACAAGTTCTCCGCTTGTATGTTCTTTTGTTATTTTAATCAGTTCGCTTTTTGGTTTTATCTCACCGCAAGCGATACATTTTCGTTTTTGTTCCAAAATTATTCCTCAAATAACTTTTCGATATCCGATACTGTTTTTTTACTATTTTTGTAATAAGCATTTTCAAATTCTTCTTCCGGTATTCTTTCTACCGGAGTTTTTTTAACAAGTGTTCCTTTGGTTTTTACTGTTGCATCCAAAAGGGCGTGAAATGCGTTGAAGTAATTCTTGTCACTATTAATAGATTTTCCGTCAATTAATATTCTGTGCCATAAACCAATGTGTTCAATTTGTGCATTTTGACCGGATTGTTTTTTTATAACATCCAACATTGTATATAGCTTCGGAGCTATATCAATATCTCCGCCTTCAATTTCTCTTAGAAATTCCTTTATATCTTTTGTTGAAAATTTGGCTTTAAATTGTGTATTTTGTCTATTTATATTTGTAACCGGCATTATTTTCATTTTTTAGCTCCTGTTTGTACAGTTATATTGAAATTTTTTATATCTCCTTCAGTTTTGAATCTGTTTTCCCACCACTTTTGCTCAAAAATACTTTCAGGCATTCTGACGATCTCGGAATTTCTGACAAGTCCGCCTTGAAAATTAACAATGCTTTCATAAAGTGCTGCAAATTTGTCTATAAAAAATTTTGTGCCTGTCATAGATTTGTTATCGATATGAACCTGCCATAAATCACCGTTCTTTGATGAGATAAATTCCGCCTTTTTCCCCGAAAGCTCATTCATTCTTTCTAAAAGCGTATATAATTTTGGGTATAAATCCGCATTAAGTCCTTTAACATCTGTCAGTAAGGCATTGATATCTTTTTCTGAAAATTTTGCCTTAAAGTTTTGTTGTTTGTTGAGTTGAATGTTGTTAATCGGTAATATTTTCATTTAGTAGTCCTTTATTTACCCCTTTATTTACCCTTTTATTTACCCCTTTACACCTACCCCACTTCTGCTAATTTTTCGAGTTTAAGCTTTTGGTCGTATTCTATTAATAAATGAATAAGTTCATCCAAGTCGCCGTCAATAACGGTCCATACGTTCAGGTTGTGATTTATTCTGTGGTCTGTTAAACGTCCCTGCGGGAAGTTATATGTTCTGATACGTTCGCTTCTGTCACCCGTTCCGACTTGAGAACGACGAAGGTCTGTAATTTCCTGCATTTGTTTTTGTACCTCTAAATCGTAGAGTTTTGAACGAAGAATTTGCATAGCTCGTTCTTTGTTCTGAAGTTGTGAACGTTCTTCCGTACAGAAAATCATAATACCTGTAGGCTTGTGGAATAATCTTGCTGCGGTTTCTACTTTATTAACGTTTTGACCGCCTGCACCGCCTGAGCGTGCAGTTGACATTTCAATATCTTCAGGCCTGATCTCGATTTCAACATCATCAACTTCCGGCATAACTGCTACTGTTGCGGTTGATGTATGTACTCTGCCTTGTGATTCTGTTTCGGGAACTCTTTGAACTCTGTGCACACCTGATTCGTATTTGAGCTGAGAATAAACCGCGTCACCTTTTATTGAAATAATGATTTCAGAATATCCGCCTGCTTCACATTCTGTTTTTGATAATATTTGAGTTTGCCAACCCTGTTTGTCGGCAAATTTAAGGTACATTCTTGCCAAATCTCCCGCAAAAATGTTAGCTTCATCTCCGCCTGCACCGCCTCTGATTTCTAACATAATATCTTTGTCATCCATAGGGTCACGGGGGAGAAGAAGAACCTTCATTCTTTCTTCATATTCAGGCAGTTTTGCTTCGTTTTCTTCCATCTCAGCTTTCAAAAAAGCTTTCATTTCTTCATCTTTTTCTTCGTGGATTAACTGTTTTGCTTCTTCGATTGCGTCAGTTGCTTTTTTCCAAGCGTAATAGAGCTCTACTGTTTCTTCCATTGATTTTCTCTGTTTTGATAAATCACGGAATTTGTTATAGTCTGCTATTACATTTGGGTCTGAAAGTGTTTGACCAAGCTCAACATACCTTTTTTCTATTTGTACAATTTTATCTAACATGTCTTTCATAACAAAAAATCCTTTTTCCAATCTGATAGCTAATACAAATATAACAAAAAAAGGGGTAAATATACAGCCAAATATACATGTTAAGTTTTGTAACAAATGTTTTAACCTCTGAAATTACCTAATTTTTAAATACTTTATATATACAAGATGGTATTATAAGAAAGAAGCATAAAAGATGGCACACACAATTGGTCAAAATTTTTTTAGAAATGTCGGATGTACTGTACAAAGTATGTTTGATCCTAATGCTTCAACAGAATCAAGAATACAAAGTGGTATAGAAGGATTAACAAGTATATTTTTTGCATTGGGTGGCGATAATGCTGAAGCAGAGGCAAATGCAGCTGTCAAAGAACATGAAGAAATAAACAACAATTTAAATAATTCTCTTCAAACACAAGCAGATGCCAATCAGAGAGCTGTTCAGTCTATAATTGACCAAATAAATGCAAATCAGGACAAAATTACTGATATTTTAGACCAGATAAATGGCTTAGAAGAAGAAAAAGAAAAAATAAATGCTGAAGTAATAGCTCATCAGGAAGAAATACAAAGACAAAAAGATGCATATGAACAAGCAACAACCCCTGATGAAAGACAAAAAGCTCTTGCTGCAATAAGTGCAGAAAATGTAGCTGTTCAAGAACTTTTGGGCAGAGTCCAGGCTCTTAGTGATAATCAAAATGATTTAAGTGAACAAAGCAAAGATGTCGGAGACGAAAATACAAATTTACAAATACAAGCAGATGAAACAAAGGCAGACGGCGAAGATAAAATAAACGCTCTTAATCAGCAGGCGGTTGCTAATAAAGCTCAGGTAACAGGTAAGCTGGCAGTACAAGAAGCAAAATATGCTGCAAAAGGTGCTGAATATGCAGCAAAAGCAGTTGCAGCACAAACATCAGGCTTTTTGGGAGGTCTTTTCTCTTTCGGCTTGGGCAACATCGCAGGAAACATGGAAGCACAAAAATATATGCAGCTTGCAGAACAAAACTTTAGTGCTGCAACAATAATAGGCGGCGGTGTTCCACAAATATTATCTACAATAGGAAATGTATTTGACGGAACACAAACAAACCTTGGATATTTAACAAACACATCATCTCTTATAGGCAGTTTAACAGCTGCTATAACCGGTGATACAGAAGCATTTTTCGGAATATCAAACTCACTCGGAAGCGCACTTGATGAAAGTTCAGAAAAGTGGACCGCAACAAGTGATGGTATTAACAATGCCGTAGAACAAGGCAAAGAAGAAAACTCTGCAGGTCAAACAAATGCAGGCACCGGTTCATCGGAAGGTAATACCGATGGCAATAACGATGAAAATAATGAAAAGAAAAAATTTAATGCAGACGTAGACTTTGATGCCGAAAAATAATTGAAAATGTAAGAAATATTACATAACAAAATGCCAAAATCCTTTATTGACAATACTTTTAGTTTGTGTTGTAATTACATTAACAGAGGTACAAAATAAGGGGTTTATTATGGCATCAAAAGCAAAAACTAAAAAAGTTGTTGAATCTTTGGAAAAGTCTTTAAAGGCTTCGGAAAGAGTTGAAACGCTTGAACAATTGGAGATTTTAATCTCTAAAGTTAAAAAAGCACAAAAGATTTATGAAACTTATACACAGGAGCAGGTGGATAAAATCTTTAAAGCAGCAGCGGCGGCGGCTAACAAGGCGCGTATTCCGCTTGCAAAAATGGCTGTTGAAGAAACCAAGATGGGCGTTCTTGAAGATAAGATTATTAAAAACCATTTAGCTTCAGAATATATTTATAACAAGCATAAAAATGCAAAAACCTGCGGTATTATAAGCGAAGATAAAGAAAACGGAATTAAGACGGTTGCTGAACCGTTAGGAATTTTAGCAGGTATTATTCCTACAACGAACCCGACTTCAACTGCAATATTTAAATCTTTAATCGCATTAAAAACAAGAAATGCCATAATCTTTTCACCGCATCCGAGAGCTACAAAATGTACTATTGAAGCTGCAAGAATAGTTCTTGACGCAGCCGTAAAAGCAGGTGCTCCGGAAAACATCATAGGCTGGATTGATGTTCCTTCTATTGAACTATCAAATACGCTTATGACACACCCTGAAATTGATTGTATTATCGCAACAGGCGGCCCCGGCATGGTTAAGGCTGCTTATTCATCAGGCAATCCGGCATTGGGTGTAGGTCCGGGTAATGTTTCAGCGGTAATTGATGAAACGGCCGATATTAAAATGGCGGTATCGTCAATTTTGATGTCAAAAACTTTTGATAACGGTATGATTTGTGCTTCTGAGCAATCAGTTATCGTTGTTGAAGATGTTTATGAAGAAGTTAAAAAAGAGTTTATTTACAGGGGCGCTTATTTGGTATCAAAAGCAGAACAGAAGAAAATGATTGACCTTCCGTTCATTGACCCTAAGAGAGGTACTGCACACCCTGCAATTGTCGGTCAGCCGGCTCATAAAATAGCAGAGCTTTCAGGGTTTAAGACTCCTGAGAATGCAAAAATTCTTCTCTGCGAAAGACCTAAAGTTGATTGGAACGATCCGTTTAGCAGAGAAAAATTGTCACCGATTTTAACAATGTACAAAGCAAAAAATTATGAAGAAGCATCAAAAATGGCTTACGAGCTTGTTTTAAAAGGCGGTGCCGGACATTCTGCAGCTCTTTATACAGATGAAAGAAAACAGGACAGAATAAATGAGTATGCGGAGATGATGCCTGCTTGCCGTATAATTATTAACTCACCGTCATCTATGGGCGGTATAGGTGATATTTTTAACTTTAAACTTGAGCCGTCATTATCGCTTGGCTGCGGTTCTTGGGGCGGTAACGCAGTTTCGGGAAATATCGGAGTAGAACATTTATTAAACTATAAAACAGTTGCTGAAAGGAGAGAAAATATGTTATGGTTCAAAGTTCCGCCAAAAGTTTACTTCAAAAGAGGGGCTTTAGACCTTGCTCTCAAAGTTCTTAAAGATAAAAAACGTGCTTTTATTGTAACGGATACTTATCTCTTTAACTCAGGTGCTGTTGATAAAATCACAAAAGTTTTGCACGAAATAGATGTTGAATATCAAATATTCTTTGATGTTAAGCCTGATCCTACTTTATCTACTATTAATCAAGCTATGGCACAGTTAAGACCGTTTCAACCGGACTTAATTATTGCACTTGGCGGCGGTTCTCCGATGGATGCAGCTAAGATTATGTGGTTAATGTATGAGCAGCCTGATGTTAACTTTGAAGATATTTCAATGAGATTTATGGATATAAGAAAACGCATATGTCAAATTGATGATTTAGGTAAAAAAGCTACAATGGTTTGTATTCCGACTACATCAGGAACAGGAAGTGAGGTCACTCCGTTCTCAATTATTACTGATGATGAAACGCATGTTAAATATGCAATTGCAGATTATGCTTTGACTCCGAATATTGCAATTATAGACCCGAACTTTGTTGACGGAATGCCTAAAGGATTGACCGCTGCATCAGGTATTGATGCCTTGGTTCACGCAATTGAGGCGTATGTTTCCTGTATGGCAACAAACTTTACAAACTCTAACGCTCTAGAGGCTGCAAAATTGATATTCCGATATTTGGAAAGAAGTTACAAAAATGGTGCAAGCGACCCGCTTGCAAGAGAAAAAATGCACTATGCCGCAACTATAGCCGGTATGTCATTTGCAAACTCATTCCTCGGACTTTGTCACTCAATGGCACATAAACTTGGTGCAATGTATAATGTGCCGCACGGTGTAGCAAATGCTTTATTAATAAGACAGATTATTAAATACAACTCTACCGATGCACCTAAGAAGCAGGCTATTTTCCCGCAGTACAAATATCCGAATGCAAAGGCAAAATACGGACAAATTGCCGATGAACTCGGATTAGGCGGCAAAAATGATGATGAAAAAGTTGAACTTCTTATCAAAGCAGTTGACGATTTGATGGATAAGATTGAACTTCCAAAATCAATAAAACAATTCGGTGTGGACAAGAAGAAATTTATGGATAATTTGGATGAGCTTGTAGAACTTGCATTTGATGATCAGTGCACAGGCGCAAATCCGGTTTATCCTCTTTTTGAAGATATCAAAAAAATCTACATAGATGCGTATAACGGCACAGTATAAATATATTAATAATGAAACGAGGCTTGGATATAATCCAAGCCTCGTTTTATTAGTTAGGTTTAAAAACTTTTACATTCCCTCAAAATTACCGCCAAGGACTTTTAGAGCTTTTTGTTCCGCTCTGTCAGCTCTGTTTAGAGCAGCCTGAAGTCCTGAGTTATCCCATGTCTTTGATGGAATATTTGCAGCCATTTGCGACGGAATATAGGAACGTTTATTCGGATTTGTTTCGTTATCGGATTTTATAGTTGAGTCTTGTGCCGGTATATATGTATAATTATCCTTTTTACCTTTAACAAGCGGTGATTTTATAGTATTTTTCTGTGATGGAATGTATGAATAACTGTCCGGACTATTAATTTGCGGTATTGCTTCGGCATTTTCTCCAAGTCCGTGGTGAGCTATTGCATTTCTTTGCTGCGGATTATTTCTGTTAACATTTACAGCCTCACCCATAATCTTTTTTCTTTGTGCTTCATACAGCCTGTCGGTTAAATCTTCTTTGAGGAATTTCTTTTGTTCTTTTTTAGCGTCTTTAATTTCTTCTTCCTTCATAGAATCATACGAATCGCCGAATATTAATTTTATACCTTTGTTCAGGATGGAATCAAGAACACCCATAGTAAGCAAACCAAAAACAATTAATCTTGCCGGAACCCCGAATAGGTTGCGCGGTAGATTTCTCATTTGAGAAAATTTAGTTGTAAACCAATTACCTGTGTTATAAGCATCAACTTTGCCTAAGTCCGGAGTCAGCCAGCCAGCAACTTTTCTTATAGCTTTAGTGTACCATTTTTGACCTTCGACTTTGCTTTTTGACTTTATAAATTCGTTTACTTCATTTCGTTTTTCCAACCATTTTTTATAATCTGTAAAACCTTCTGGAGTACCGTTCTTCTTGTTTTTATCATTAATTTCTTTTAATTTATCTCTTATTGCTTGTATATCTGCATCCTTCATCCCTGCATATTTAGCACCGCCGAGGTGGTGCATAATTTGAAGTGCAAACGGGAAAGTAAATACCCAAGAAATATGGTTTACAAGGTTGCTTACACCAGTTCCTATTTTTTGGTCAGGCTCAGCTTTATGAACATTTATTGCTGTTTCAACAAATGCAGGTGCAATAAATAAAAGTACGCCGAGTTTGCCTCCGCCGAAGGTTAAGCCTCTGTGAACCATTTGCATAAACTTGGACATAAACCTGCCTGTTGCGGTTTTTGCGCCTTCTTTTGTTAAACTGAACGATCTGTTAAAGATATTGTCACAACCTACTACACGCTTTGTCGGTGCTGTAAAAGGACCAATATCAATCCCAAACGGCTTGAATTCGCCCATGCCGACTCTGACTTTACTGCCGACTTTTCTGCAAGCTTCTTGAACTTCATTTATAATTTGGGTATCTCCGATTGTATCTTTGTGAATAGATTTTAACCAATCGACATTTTTATTTCCAAACGCTTTTAAAATCTCTTTCTTGGTTCTTGCGACTCCGCTGTCAGCAGATGATATTATACTTTTAATTTCATCTTCTTTTATACCGAGTCGTCTTAACTGAATATAACTTGATGCTTTTTCTTCTGTTGTTAAAATATCTTTTAAGCCCTTTAGCAAGTTCTTCTCTTCTGTATCAAGAGCAAGTTTGTTAAGCTTAGCAAAATTTTTATCATCTTCCAAATGCAGTTCTTTTGTAATAAGGGTAAAATCATGCATTATCCTCTGTCTCTGAGGTAACATCTCTGATTTAACCAGTTCCATTTCAGGTATTGTTGAATGTTTAAATATAGCTTTTAAGACGGAGTTCTTTTCTATAAAGTTTCCGCCTTTTTTGCCTGCTGATTTAAACAAACCTAAAACCGTTTGCATAGGTTTTGATTGAACAAAACTTGAATTTTCAAGTCTGTCACCAAAGTTTGTAACTTTCTTTAAAAGGCTTTTATCGTATTCTCCTCCGCAAGCGGCAGTGTATTTATCAAGAAGAAAACCGCACCCGAACCAAGTCAATAATGATGCAAAAGGATGTTCAATAAGAGGTCCGAAAAATCCTTTTATTATCATTGAGTAAATCGGAGTTTCCTCAAGCATTTCTTTTACACTCTTTCTTTCATTTGGTGCATAATAGTCAGGTATTCTTACAGCCTGAAGCTGCGGACGCACCTGAGGAGCAGCTGCTCTTGGCGGCATTCCGTAACCGTTATTTCTGTTATCAAAATTTTGAATATTTTGAGTCACGATACAATAAACCTTTATAAACCTAACTATTAATATAAAGTTATTTTCTTTTCGGAAATTGCCATGAAACCATGTTTTTGGAATAAGTTTTGTAAAAAAACTTAACATATAATTCCACCGAAAAAATTTAAAAAATATTTTATTGTAAATTATGTTTATTCGGTTTGCTCTAAATTTATTTTTATAATATTATATAATTAAGAGGTGTTATATGGAATTTTTCAGAGAACATAAAAAACTTATTATAGGAATTATAACAATATCTTTTATAGTGTGGACAGTCGGTTTAGGCTTATTAATGTTAATGGCACCTGTTGGAAATTAATGCTTGGGGGATATTTTGAATATAAAGGCCGTAATAAATTTAATAATATTCCTGTGTTTTTTGATAAATGTTTCTGTACCTGGTTCTGTACAGGCGGCAGATATTGAAAAAGAGAAGAGTGATATCCAAAAGAAAATCAGGCACGTAAAATGGCTTGAAAATGTGGAACAAAATAAGCTTTATAAGAACCAGCAAAAATTAGAAAGTGCAAAAAACACATTAAATGAATCCAAAACGCAAATTACATCTGCTGAACGTGAACTAAGCAGTATGCAAAGCCAATTGAACACTGCAACATACGAATATAACACGCTTAACAACATTTTGGCGGGACGTATAAGAAAAGTGTTTAAGAGCCAGCGAAAAGCTTTCTTTGAGCTGCTTATAACATCGGAAGATATCAATATGCTTGTTGACAGGATTTATTTCCAAAAGCTTATACTCAAAGAAGATTATGACCGTATGTTTGTTGCAAAGCAAAAAGCTCGCGAGATTGCTCTTATGAAGTATAACATAGAAGCAAAAAAACGAAATTATGAGCGTTCAATTGCTCTTATGAATACGCAGAAGGCATATATTCAGCGTGCTATTGCAAGAAATGAAAGCATGATAAATAAACTTAAAACTGACAGAATTGCTTACGAACGGGCAGAACGTGAGCTTAGCAATCAGTCAAAAAGTATTCAGCATTATATAAGCAGAAATGCTAAAGATAATAACACTAACGTGGTGGCCTCCGGCTTTATGAAACCAATACAAGGTCGTATCACCTCCCCATTCGGTTGGCGGACTCATCCGATATTTAACAGCAGAACTTTTCATTCGGGAGTTGATATAGGCGGTCCAAACTACGGTGCAATAAAGGCATCAAATTCAGGTAAAGTCATATATACAGGCTGGTATGGCGGTTACGGAAAGGTTGTAATTATAGAGCACGGAATGGTGGGCGGAAAACCTGTTTCTACATTATATGCTCATATGAGCAGTGTAAAAGCGGTAAACGGTCAGAATGTAAAAAAAGGTGATGTTATCGGATATGAAGGAACAACAGGTTACAGTACCGGTCCTCATTGTCACTTTGAAGTCCGTGAAAACGGAAAACCAAGTAACCCTGTTGGGTATGTTCATTTATAAAAATTATTTTACGGGTAAATAAATTGAAAAATAAAATCTATATAGCATTAATAATATTTGCATTTGCGCTAAATACAGCGCAAGCTGAGTTGTATGAAGAAGAGAAAGCTTATTATACAGGTGAGTCATTTTTTACTTCTCCTGCGTATATAGAAAAAACGGATGTTCAAAATAGTGAGGAACCGTACTATGTTGATAACTCAAGCAATGATAATGCAAGTAAAACAATACCTCCTATAAAGAAACTTCGTTTATCAATACAGAAAAAAAGCGATGAAAGAAGAGAAAAGCGGACTCAGTTAGCTCCTGTATTAGAAGACAGCAGTATTTATAATTCTGATACCGAAACCTCTGATTTTGCGTCAAAAGAGCAAAAGGAAGAATTCGATGAAAACATGATGCCGGATGGCTTTGAGGCTGATGAACAATCAGTTGAAGAAGTCAAAAGAGCAGGACTTTTCCGGTCAAAAGGAAAATTGAATAAAAACAAAGCTAAAACAGAAGAAGAAAATACGGAAAACATTGTTTTAGATTGCGATAATATGGATTATGACACGGATAACTACTGTTTATATGCAACAGGAAATGTAAGCGTAGAGTTTGTAAATCAGGAAACTATCGTTAAAGCTGATAAGATTACCTATGACAGAATGAATAATACAATTAAAGCAGAAGGTAATGTTGTTATAATCAAAAACGGACAAAATATATACGGCGATTATATTTTTGTTGACTTAAATGAAGAAAATGCTTTGATTGAAAATCCTATTACCCAAAATCCTAACATAGAAATGAGGGCAAAAAAGGGTTATGTATACGGAGATAAAATTGTACAAGAACAGGGAACTATAGATGTACATGATTCTTATTTGATACAGATGCACCCTTCCTCCGGTGCTCCGAGAATTTTAGACAGAATGATTTTGCCAAAAAATCAGACAGTGCAGGAAGATATGCAAAACGGCAAAGTCAAAATTCATACAAAAGAAGTTATTATTACGCAAAAAGGTGACTTGGAAACAATTGCCATAAAGCGTTTAAATGTCAAAAAAGACAAATATACTTTGCTTAAGTTTCCGGCAGTAAAAATTTATACAAACAAGAACCACGATTATGCCGAATCTAATATATGGGAGTTGGGTTCATACAGTCAATTAGGTTCTTATATAGGTCCGGGGTTTGTGTTTGAGCTTCCAAAAGGCAGTGTTTTGAAAGCTATGCCTATATTAAATTATGATCACAAAATTGGCGTAGGTGTAATGGGCCGATTCAGCAGCGGAACAAACCAAACTCATTTTGCGTATGGAACATCAAACAGTAAGATTTTGGTTCGCGGTTATCAAAATTTAGATGACCATGTATTTTTACAATACGCTATGAATGATTATATGGATGAGTGGTTTTTAGGAAGAAGAAGACCAAAATACGGTATAACTTTGGGTTACAAAAATATGTACTCAAGTAACGATTTTCTCTTGAAGAACCACAATTCTAATTTTAAACACATGTTAGATTTTGGTTACTATCAAGATTTCCAAAGTGAACATCATTATCAAAAACTAAAATCATTCGGAATCGGTACAACAAGACTTCGTTATATGGCACAGGCTGAACAAAATTTATTTAATTACAAAAATATAGAAAAACAAAAAGCTTTTGCTTTTAATATAATGGCTCAGGTATCTGCAGGTGTATACGGAACAGGCGATGTACAAGCGGTAGGACGACTCGGTCCGAATATTCATTCACAGTATAAACGTTGGATGCAAGATATCGGATATTTCCAATCCGTATACAATGAAGGTTCACCAATGCCGGTATATGATTCATACAGGTATGGAAAAGGCAATATATATTTAAAAGAATACTTTAGAATCAATAAATATTTGACATTGTCTTGGTACGGTTCAATGAATATTACAGGAGATTCTCCGAGTGATGACCGGTTTCAGGAAAATATCTTTTGGATTACTGTTGGGCCGGATGATTTTAAATTCAATTTGGGTTACGACATAATACGACAAAACACATTTTTCGCATTTGAAGTTATGACAGATGTTAAAGGTGCTCACGTAGATTATGACAAACTGGTTATAAAACGTGATAAAAAGCCGTCAGAGGAGGCAAAAGAACAAAATAAGAAATCTTCTGATTTCAAAAATTCCGAAAAAGCACCTGTATTGGAACACGCAGTAGTTGAAGATATTAAAGCGGTGGAAGATGTCCTCTAGAGAAGTATTAACAGATGAGATTATAAAGTACGGAAAGTTATGCGGAGATAAAAATTTTACTCCCGGATATTCAGGTAATATCTCTGCAAGATATGAAGACGGTATGCTTATAACAGTTTCAGGTTCAGCCAACGGTTATTTGTCATTTGATGATGTTGTGTTTACAAATTTTGACGGCAAGTCTTTAGATGAAGGAAAACGACCTTCAAGTGAAAAATTTCTGCATATAGAAATATATAAGAAACGTCCGGATATCAATTATATCATACATGTCCATTCTCCGTATTTAAGCAGTTTTGCGTCAGCAGGTAAAGATTTATTGGCTCCTGTTATGGCTGAAAATGTATTTTACTTTGGCGGAATACCGCTTGCAAAATATGCACTTCCTTCCAGTATGAAACTTGTTGAAAATACAGTAAAGTACTTTGATAAATACGATTCTGTACTAATGGCAAATCACGGTTTTGTAATAGGTTCGCAAACTATGCGTGATGCATATTTAAAGCTTGAGCTTGCGGAATCATACGCACAAGTAGTATTAAATACTCAACTGCTCGGCGGAGCAAAAAAATTAAGCAGAAAACAAGCAAAGGCTATTTTAGATTTGAGAGAAAAATAAAATTTTATTTGCTTAATTATAAAAATTTTGCATTAAGTATATTTACTCCTTATTGTATATTTACCTGTGTTTTGGTATAATAATGCTGTATTGGTTGAGGTATGAGAGAAAGATTACTTTTATTTTTTATATTGTTTGGTTTGGGAGTGTTTTTGTACATATTCCAGAATCATGTTGATACAACAAAGGGTTTTGTTATTCTTTGTGCTTGTATGATAGTGTACGGTCTTTACTCAATTGCCGCTACAAAATACCAAATGCGTAAGCAAAAAAAATATCCTCCGATTATTAACGAAGATTATAAACCTTTTATTTCAATAATGATACCGGCTCATAACGAAGAGAGCGTTATATCAAATACAGTAGAAAATATTTTAAATATCGACTATCAGAATTTTGAAATAATTGTAATTGATGACAGAAGCAGCGATAATACAGCTTCTGTTATCAAAGATCTTGCAGATAAGTATGAAAATGTTATTGCAATGGTTAGAGATGCCGATGCTTTTCCGGGTAAATCTGCCGTTTTAAACGATGCTTTTAAAGTTGCTCACGGTGATGCTATTTTGGTTTTTGATGCAGATGCAACTGTTGAACCCGACTTTCTGAAAAAGCTGTTACCAAAGCTTGAACCTGCTGATGTAGGTGCAGTTCAGGCAAGAAAGATAATAAGAAATAAAGACGTTAACTTTTTAACAAGATGCCAAAATAATGAATATACAATGGATACACAGCTTCAAGCAGGAAGAGATGCCGTTAAGGGTGCCGTTGAACTCAGAGGTAACGGTGAGCTTATAAAACGTGCGGCTTTGGAAGATATTGGCGGTTGGAATAATGAAACAATAACAGACGATTTGGATATGTCCACACGGCTTCATATAAAAGGTTGGGACGTTCGTTTTTGTCCGGAAGCGTGTGTTTATGAAGAAGGTATAGTTTTTCTGCTACCATTGTTCAGGCAGCGCAGAAGGTGGCTTGAGGGTACAATAAGAAGGTATCTTGAATACTCTTGGCAGGCTATGTGCTCAAAAAAAATGTCACTGAGAGCTCAGTTTGATATGGCTATGTATATTACAGAGTTTATTATGCCGATGTGGTTTATGATGGAAGTTACATTCAGAATAATAAAATTATTTGCGGATAAAGTTGATCCCTTTAGCTTACACAATACTCTTTGGTCATCCTTGATAGTTTCTGCTGTTGTCGGATTTGGTTTCTTTATGACAATAAGATACAGTCTTAGAAAATTTGACAATAAGCCAAGAAAAGAAGCTTTTGTACAAGCAATGGAAACAACAATATATTTCTTGATAATTTGGTTTCCGATGGAAATTTTTATTTGCGGTAAAATCTTATTTTGCAAAAAAGATATGAACTGGGGTAAAACGGCTCATGGATTAGTTTTAGAAGAAAAAAAGAAGATAAAAGAAAGAATTACAAAAGAAATACAAAGTTTGCAGGCAAAAATTCAGGAAGTTCAGGCAAAACTGCAAGACGTATTAAAAAAATAGTTGCATGAAAAACAGAAAGGTAATAAAAAAATGACAACATTGGCTGAAAATTATAACTATGTAAAAGAACATATAAGAATTGTTCCTGATTTTCCGAAAGAGGGAATAATGTTTTTGGATATAACAACCGCTATTAAAGATGCAAAAGCAATGCAAATGATGATTGATTTTTTGTATGAAAAATTTAAATCGGAAAAAGTAGATTATGTGGCAGGAATAGAATCACGTGGTTTTATTTTCGGAGCTGCACTCGCATATAAACTCGGATGCGGTTTTATTACGATAAGAAAGCCTAATAAACTTCCCGCAAAAACAATAAGAGAAGATTATACATTAGAGTACGGCACAAATACAATAGAAATTCATGAAGATGCTATTAAATCCGGCGACAGAGTTGTAGTGATTGATGATTTATTGGCAACGGGCGGAACTGCGGTTGCCGCATGCAATCTTATAAAACGTGTCGGAGCCGATGTTGTGTCAACAGCATTCATTATAGAACTTGATCCGTTAAAAGGCAGAGAAAAAATAGAATCAAAAGGCTTTAAAGTTGTATCTATGCTTAATTATGATTTGGATTAATTAAGATAATATAATGAAAACCTATTTTATTCTTTGACCGTTAGTATTATATACAGAACCATCAGGTTTAAAGATAAGAACAACCCCGTTAACAACCCGTTTAACAGTTTTTTTAGGCTGTTCTTCGGCTTCAATATTGGTAATTGAATCAGGATTGAGCTCGTGATACTTATTTATCAGCGCCTCTTCAAAAGCTTTAAACATTATACCGCTTTTTATCTCATTAAGACCTTCTTCTGTAATACCGTCATCTTCAAATTCTGATATAGTATACATATCGCCGCTTGCTTTCATCGTTTCATCAAGCTTGCGTTCTCCGACATCCCAATTCACTGTATGAGCTTCGTTTATTGTAATTTGAAGCATTTCTTTTACATAAGCTTTTGCTTTAGAATAGACAAATCTCTGCGTTTCATTCATTGATGATAAATCTGCATATGTTACTGTTTTACAGAACTCCAGTTCATCTTTATAAATAGCCGAAAACTCTTCATAACTCATTCCAAAATGTTTTTGAGCCAAAGCATCTACATCATATTCTGTTTTAGGAGGAGTCGTGTGTTCCGTTGAGCCGTTGGCATCTTCTATAATATATTCTATTTTGTCTTTGAGCTCGTTAAGAGAGGCCATATCTACAGTTGTGTGCTCTCTGACCTCACTGACATCAAAATTTATAAGCTTGTCATCAAAATATGGATAAAATCTGTAGTGCCATCTAGGAACAATCATAATATCGCTGTAGGCTTCGCATTCAATATATGCATCATCGATAGCTTTTTCCATGTTATAAAGTCTTGTTTGTAAGTTATTGTATGTATCATTTGTTACAGCATAACGCTGATTATAGGTCATTGTATTATTATAATAGTCTACTGCAGGATTAAAATCAGGATTTGTACTTCTTGAAGACGTATTAACATTTGAAGCTCTCAAAGAGGAAATATTTACTCCCATTAGTTCAAAAATCTCGGCTTTACTTATATTATTTGCTGCTGCTGAGCGCACAAATGCAAAAATTTCTTTTCCTTGTAATCCCTCTGTTCCGTCTGTATCAGCTTGTTTTGCAAGATTAAATGCCTTTTGATTTTTCCAATTAGAATAATCTATTTTATCAATACCCATATAAAAATTCCTTGTATTTTATTCCTCGTATTTATATAAAGTAGATTTATATCAAGAAATTGCGTTTTTATTAAGGTTTGTAAATCATATTAATCAAATATTCTTCAAATGTTCGATTTTTAACTCCGGTTTTAATAAAACAGAGATTGCATCAATACGGAATTTTTTATATTGGGGATTTTCACGAAGGTACATAAACAAACCTTGTTTAATATGGTTATATTTAGCCTTCGTAACAGCTTCAAGAGGGTGTCCGCAAATATCTGTTTTTCTCGTTTTAACTTCGGCAAATACAAGCGTATCTTTATCAAGAGCTATAATATCGATTTCGCAAAGATTAGAAAATCTTCTGTTCATTTCCAAAATTTTAAACCCTGCTTTTAAAAGATGGGCTTTTGCAATTTCTTCTCCGTTTTTACCTATTGTTTGATTTGACATTTAATTCTTAAACTTTAAATATAATTTTATTTTTTGAATTTTAACAGATTTTCCATATAGGTTTTCAAATAATTATTAGGAATTTTACCCGAGTTTTCCGACATATCAATAATCGAAACAAGGTTGCTGATATATTTTCTTTCAATTGGAGTGTATTCAGATATGCTGTTTTGTTTAATAATCTTATCTACCCCTTCAGAAAACATTTTAATGTATTTTTTTTCACTATATTGTTTATTCAAAAAACCTTCAATTTGGCTGTAGAAATTGTCCTTTGTAAATTTTTCACTGCTTTTTAGAGGCTCCCGATTCAGAACCGGAGTTTTTCTTGCCATAAAGTTTATAGGATTAATATTGTAAATTTTCATATTTCTACCTGCCTTCTTTAATATACACCTTTAGGATATATCGTGCAAATTATTGCTCTGTGATCCATTTTACCGCTCCTGCAAATACCAAGCTTTAACGGATAAGAGCCAAATATTTTTTTTGCTTCTTCCGTATAACATTCAGTCGGAATAGTTATATTTGTGCCTTTATGTACTTCAACTACATCTTTGTTATTTTTGTCTTTATAAATAAACATGTCGTCATGTTCTTCCATATCAACTCCGCATTTTAAAGCAATTTGCAAAGTATCTTCCATAACATCCATAGCGTGATGAACTTGATCTTCAATAGGTTCTTCACTATTGAAATCTACAAAACGATCAATAAATTTTGTTGAACCGTGGAAGGTAAACAGTTCTTTAAACCTAGGTTCTTCATTAATTGCATTAGCAATCTCTTCAGCATTTATGCGGTCTATATTATTGTATTGTGAACGTATTCCGTGAGATCTGCATTTGATAATTTCTTTTTTTACGTCCTCATCTTGTACATTTCCGACCGGTCTTCTATACATCCACTGAATATATTCAGGTTTTGTACCGTTTAGTTTTGCATCTTCTTTTTTGTCTGCCAAATATTGTTTTTCAAAATGCAATAATGCATTTGACAAATTGGCCCTTGTTCCTAAATGTACAGTCCCAGGTAAGCTAAATGTATACGTACCTGAAACCTCTTTAGACGGAATTATTTTTGCATCAAAAGAGTTTGTCCTTTTTTGTGCTTTAGCGGAGTTACCACCGGCGGATTGAGTTTTAGTATAAAGTTCTGTTTCTGATATTCTCGGACGTCTTTTTTTTGTGTCTTTAATTTGTTCTAAATCTATTGTTCCGATAACTTTCGGTCTGACAAGTATTACTTCGGGCATAAATGAAGAGCTTTTTGTAGCAGAAATGTCTTGTGCTTCATCTTTTTCAGCCGGTTTTTCCTGAACAGCTTCTTCTTTAATATCATACTTATCAACAACTGCTTTTAATTTTTCAATATCTCCGGCACAAGCTTCAAGCTCGGAAGCTAAGTTCAAGGTTCTGGCTTTATTTGCTTCGTCTTTACTTCCTTTTTTCAATATATCCTTACAGATTTCAGTCAGTTTTTCATTGTATTCAGGTGAGATATTTAACCTGATTACTATATTTTTAAGTGTTTTTTGGTCGGAAGATAATAAACCGCGCTTTGGAGGAAATTTTACAAATTGAGCTTGTTCTTCCTCGGGTTTGTTACTTTCAGGTATTTCTTCAGTAACTTGAACTTCAGGAACAGTAGTTGTTTCATTATCATTTTCTTTTTTTGTTTTCAACTCACTGATTTCCTGTTTAAGTTTTGTATTTTCTTCCTCTAATTTCTGATTTTTAAATTCTAATTCTTCTTGTTTACCCATTAGACTTTTAAAGAAATCTTTAATATCAAAATTAAAGTCTTCGCCATCTCCGCCTGTAAGCATCTTATATGCCGCAAAACCGGCAGCTATTGCAGTGCCTAACTCAGCAAAAACTTTTGCACCTTGTGCGGCAGCTTTCTTTTCACCGCCTCTAAAGTTTGGACTTGAGCTAATAAAAGTATCTTTTGGGGTATCAAAGATTTTTTTTGGTAAATATCTGTTTGTACTGACAGAGTTTTGATTAAAATTGGTTGATAAAATTTTCATACACTACCTGCTATTTATATCTGAATAGTGTAAATTACCTCAATATAAAAAATTGACTGATTTTAAATATTTTTTTACAAAACTTAATAAAAAGTTTAACCATAATTTTGAGGAAAATTTCAGTTTATTATATATTTTCTTAAAGGAATAAAAACTTTTTGAGAAAAAAAAAGAAAATCTAAATAATAAAAAAACCAAGCCATTGGCTTAGTTTAAATTTATGAATCTCTTAATTTTTATTAATGGAGCGGGAGACGAGGCTCGAACTCGCGACATCCTCCTTGGCAAGGAGGCATTCTACCACTGAATTACCCCCGCGGGTATAGTATTATATTACATGCTCATACTTTGATGTCAAGCGTCAGGATATTTTTATATAGGCTTTCAGGATTTTATTCGCAACCGTATCCTCAAATGCCTGCTGAACTTTTTCGAGCGGGTAAACAGTGGTGAGTCCTTTTACATTTACCTTGTGTGAAGTTAATAAATCAAACGAGTCTTTAAGGTCTTTTGGTGAAGGTGAATAACTCCCAAGAACAGTCAGCTCTTTATAATACACTTCATTATTAGGATAACCGGTATTCTTAGGTGTGCTTGAAAATACAAGGATTTTTCCGCCTTTTCTTACAACACGCAGTGCCACATCGAGCGCTTTATCTGCTCCTGATGTCATAAATACGGCGTCTATTCCCCCGTATTTACCCCCGCTCTTTAATTGAAGGATTTTATCAAACTCTTCAAAATTTAAAGAGTTATAAGACTCTATTCCCAAACTATTGGCGAGAGCGATTCTTTCTTCAATCAGGTCACAACCATAAACCTTATAACCCATTGCCTTTATTCCTTCGCCCATAAGAAGCCCGATTGAGCCTAAGCCGATTACTAAAACTTTGTCACCTTCAATCAGATTACATCTTTTTATTGCTCGGACACAGCAACCTAAAGGTTCATAAAAAGAAATCTCTTCATCTGTCATATCCTCTGGAACAAGATGTGCAACATTTTTAAGATGTTCTTCGGATACAAAAACTTTTTCGCTAAACCCTCCGGGACGAATGTTAGTTGATTTAAAATGTTCGCACATAGAAACATTTCCGTGTTTGCAATAAACGCACTCACCGCACGGAATATGGTGTGAAGTTACAATTTTATCACCCTTTTTGAATTTAGTATCAGAGTCAATCTCATCAATAATGGCAACGATTTCATGCCCCAGTACAGCACCGTCATGTACAATTTTTTCTCTGAATTTAACAATATCAGACCCGCAAAGACCGCAGCCTAAAACTTTTACAACTGCACCTTTTCTGCCCTCTAATTTTACATCATCGACTTCTTTTACGATAATTTTATTACCGCTTACCTGCGCTGTTTTCATAATATCTGCCGTTTATATTTATTCTTCAAACTGTTCCGCAACTTGGAACGGCTGTTCCGAAAGCTTCAAAGTTGCGCGGTCAATAATCCCTCTTTTTAACTCGGTAAATGAAGCTTTTTTAGAGTTGAAAACTTTTTTCAAAAACTCATAAGCAACTTTCGGATCGCATTTGGTTCCGCATGTAAACAAATCAACAGCGGCATAACCAAGTTCCGGCCAAGTATGTATAGCCAAATGACTTTCGGATATAATTACAACTCCGGATACTCCATAGGGGTTAAACATATGGAAGCATTTTTGAACAATCGTTGCACCGCACTCTAATGCCGCATCTATCATATACTTTTCAACTTTATCAATATTATTTAAAATATTTGAGTCACATTCAAAAAACTCTGCAAGAACGTGTTGACCTAAGTTTACTGTGTCCATATTTGCGTGAGCTTCAAGCTCTTTGAGTGATGATGATACAATTGTCAATTCATGTGCCTCCATTTCTACCGATGCTTTTTACATCAATTTGTTTTTTTAACATTTTATATAATACTATAAAAATTCAAAAATTTGTATTTTTTACACTTTTTAGATGAGAAGTTAACATTTTGTTACAAACAATTTGTTTTTATTTATCCCTTATCCGTGCAAAGCCTCTAATGCTGCTATTTTCATTTGTTTTGTGTCGGGAGTTTTTCCTGTCCAAATTTCAATAGCTCTTTCTGCCTGATAGATAAGCATATCCAAACCGCTCAATGTCCTAAATCCGTGTTTTTCCGCCTCTTTTAGCAATATTGTTTTTGTCGGGTTATAAACAATATCGTAAACTAAAGCCTCAGGTTTCAGAGTATCAAAATCTTTGAGCTCAAGTGCCATTTGATCTGCCATATATCCTTTCATTCCGATTGGAGTGGCATTAACCAAAATATCAGTATCAGCAAGACTGCGCATATTTTGTATTTGATAAACATTGAACTCTATTTTCGGGAATTGAGCACGGACATAACTTACTGTTTGATGAGAGTTAATTATATTCCGTGTATAAAAATCAATATTTTTTATCCCTTTTTCAGCAAGTCCTGCAACAGCAGCTCTTGCCGCTCCGCCTGTACCAAGAATCCCTGCCGTTTTTCCGCTTAAATCAATATCTGAAGGAATTGCCTTTTTGAATCCGTAAATATCAGTGTTATAACCGAAAAATTCTCTGTTTTCACCTACAATTTTGACAGTATTTACACAACCTGCAATATTGGCGTAATCATCTATATCAGTCAAAAATAAAGACATAGGGACTTTTAACGGAATAGTTACGTTGAATCCGTGATATCCGTTTGTTTTAAGATACTTTATTCTATCCACCAAATTTTCGGCAGGTGTTTCCATAACATCATACTGAACCTGTTCTCCGATGCTTTCAAGTCCCGCCTTTTGAATTGTTGCCGAGATAGAGTGTCCCAAAGGATATCCTATTATTCCAAGTTTATACATTTTGCCCTCTCTGATATTATTTGCGTAGAATTAAACTACGCCATACAAATTATTATACTATGATATAATTATTAGGTAAATAATTTGCAGAGGAATATATTATGTTAAAATCAGTTATTTTGGCAGCAGGAAAAGGTACAAGAATGAAGTCGGAGACACCAAAAGTGCTGCATACAATTTTTGATAAAACCTTAGTAGGATATGTTATTGAAGCCGTTAACGGAACGGGTTTAGCTGATGAAAACTTCGTTATCGTGGGGCATCAGGCTGAAAGAGTAGAAAAATATATTCAAGAAAACTATACAAATGCAAGAACGGTTCTTCAGTCACCGCAATTGGGAACGGGACATGCGGTAAGCATGGTTCTGCCTTACTTACAGGATTTCGACGGTGAAGTTGTTATTTTGTGCGGTGATACTCCTTTGATTACAGCAGAAACGTTAAGAGAGTTTGCAGAGTATCATAAAGCAAATAAATCTGATTTAACTGTAATGAGTGCTATTTTTGAGAATCCGGCTAATTACGGAAGAATAATACGAAGCTCAAACGGTCATGTTGAAGGTATTGTTGAAGAAAAAGACGCAACTCCGGAACAGAAGAGGGTAAATGAAATCAATGCAGGTATTTATTGTTTGGATTGGCAGAAAGTTAAACCTGCATTTTCAGAGCTTAAAACAAATAATGCACAAGGTGAATACTATTTAACAGATATTATCAAATGGGGAAATGAGCAGGGACTTAGTGTCAATGCTTACACTCTTAAAAACAACGAAGAGATTTACGGTATAAACTCTAAAGCTAACCTTGCCGAAGCAACAAAGTTTTTGAACAGAAGAGTTATCAATAAACACCTCACAAACGGGGTTACAATAATAGATCCTGATTCAACATGGATTAGCCCTGAAACAGAAATTGAACCTGACACGGTTATTTATCCCTCAACATACATTGAAGGGGTAAATAAGATTGGTAGGAATTGTAAAATAGGACCTTTTGCTCACCTTAGAGGCGGTGTAACATTAGATGACGATGTAAAAATAGGTAACTTTGTAGAAGTTAAAAAAGCTCATATAAAATCACATACAAATGCTTGTCACCTAACTTATATCGGCGATGCTGAAGTAGGCGCTAACGTTAATATAGGTGCAGGAACAATTACTGCAAATTATAACCCTTTAACAAAAGAAAAAAGCAAAACAATTATTGAAGATAACGTTAAAATCGGTTCAAACTCTGTTCTTGTTGCACCCGTTAAAATTGAAGAAGGAGCAAATGTGGGAGCTTTGAGTGTTATTACAAAAGATTTACCCTCCTGGGCCTTAGCAATAACAAGAGCACCGTTAAGAGTAATTGAAAATTGGGTAAAAAAACAATTAAATAAATAATATAGGTTAATATCGGATTGGTAAATCCGATATGCAAAAGTAAGGGGTATATATAAATAAGATATTTACAGGTTGGTTTGTTTTATTTTATTGATATTTTTTGCTCTGTTTAAAATTTCAAGATATTGAGGTTTTAATACTCTCATTGTGTTTATTGCAATCTCTACTGCTTTAATCCCGATTAAAGAGTAAGCTCCAATAATTGTTGTCATTAAACCTTTATGAGCAATTGCTTCTGCTGCTGCAATACAAAAGGTTGCTCCTGCCAAAGCGATTGCTTTGTTTCTTCTATTTCTCATAATTCTATATTGTCTATTTACAAGTTTTTCAGGCAGCTTATTTATTATTTTTTGTTCATATAATACTTTCACAATATATTCCTTTCAATCTTATATAAAACTTGTAAAAAATAATTTTGCTATTCATAATAATCAATTTTTCATTATGCTACAATCTAATTATGGAATTTAACGGAACAGAGAACAGATACAACAAGTTTAGCGACCATTTAAAGGTAAAATTTGGTGCAAGGGTATATAAAATTACCATTGATGCAGGATTTACATGCCCAAACCGTGATGGCACAATCTCAACAGAGGGTTGTATTTTTTGTGATGAAAGCGGAAGCTTTTCTCAATCACATTCAAATCGTTTATCTATTGAAGAACAGGTTAATATAGGGGCTGATATACAAATAAAAAGGTTTAAGGCTGAAAAATTTATGTCATATTTTCAGGCTTATACAAATACTTATAAACCCGTTAATGAACTTGAAAAAATATATACCTCCGCTCTTTGCAGAGATGATATAGTAGGTCTTTCAATCGGAACAAGACCTGATTGCATAGATAATGAAAAGCTCGAACTAATAAGTTCATTTACCCCTGATTACTATACTTGGATTGAATACGGCTTGCAATCCGTTCATGATAAAACGCTCAAAAAAATTAATCGCGGACACGATTACAAATGTTTTTTAGATGCATATGAAAAGACTAAAAATAAAGGTATAAATGTCTGTTTACATGTAATACTTAATCTTTTTGAAACACACGAAGAGATGATGGAAACGGCTAAAACTATTGCCAAACTTGAGCCTGAGGGGGTAAAAATTCACATGTTAGTTGCATTAGAAGGCACAAAGCTTGCAGATATGTATAATAACGGCGAAATTAGTTTTATGAGCGAAGATGAGTATGTTTCAGAATTATGCGACTTCTTAGAATACTTACCTCCAAAAACCACAATTCATCGTGTTGCAGGAAATGGCCACAGATTGGAACTTGTTGCACCAAGTTGGATTGGAAGAAAACTTGATACTATGAACAGACTGGACAGAGAGTTTTTGCGCAGAAACTCTTGGCAGGGTTTTAAATTTATTTGAAATTTTCCCTTCTCGCACACCAAGAAATTATTACCCACCCTAACCCTCCCTAATTAGGGAGGGAATAGCTCTTAGCTTTTGCTTACAAAAGGTTAGAGCTATAGGCGGGTATTAATTTATTGCACGAAAGGTGTGTTGCAGGGGATAATAACGAATTTATTTAATATTCTTAGCTAAAAATTCCGCAAAATCTTTAACTTTATATTTGCCCCAAGAAAAGAGGTTCAATGTCATCTTACAGGCAAGACAAGAGGTTAAAACCGTTTTAACACCGGTTGCCTTTATGTTTGTACTCTTTTCTTTAAACAATTTAGACATTATTTTTCGTTCTTTAAAATTTAGAACACCCTCTAAACCGCAGCATTCATCGTAGCCTTTCATCTCAATATATTCAAGATTTTTTGTATTTTTCAAAATATATTCGACATCCTTAAAATTATCTAAATTACACGGTTTATGATAAGTTACTTTTTTGTGTGATTTTAGCTCCAAAGAATGTTTATTTTCTCTTATGTATTCAAAAACATTTTTTATATTTACTTCTTTTTTCCATTTAGCAAATGACTTTAGAGTTTTTTCACATGTTGCACAATTTACAACAATATCGTAATCATCGTATTTTTCAAGAACGGAATAAAAGTTCTCCGCGTATTCTTTAAAGCGCTCCATATCGCCTCTTACGAAAAACGGAAATCCGCAGCAGTCAAAATCCGGAGTGATAACTTCTATACCCATTGAGTTAAAAATTTTAATTATATGAGAAGTACCTTCAACTTTAGCTCCGCAGCCGCCAAAATATATAACCTTTTTCTCAAATTTTTTGCTTTTCGGAGCAAAACAATGAAAAATTTTAAAAAAGCTAAGGCTTTTTATTAAGCAGCTTAATACAGAAGATTTTATTTTTTCTATTTTATTAAGCTTAAAGTATTCAGCTTTAGCCAACGCAACAATATCTACAACATCTATTCCGCTCGGACAAAATTTTGTACAGGCTCCGCATTTTAAACACAAATCCAAATAACGGTTAATCGTTTTTGACATTTTAAGCTCGCCGTTTATTAAGCCCCGAAGCATAATAAAATGACCGCGGGAAACCGTACAATCATTTCCGGTAATTTTGTACAAAGGACAAACTGACTGGCATAGTCCGCACTTTGAACACGAATGTATTTCTTCTTTGCAGTCAAATAATGTTTTCATAATATTTATTTTAAAAAGAATATAAGATAAAAACAAATTTCTTTTTCTGATTTGTGATAGAATTAATTTTGTACTATCATGAACTGAATTTTAGAGGAAATATAAATTATGAAAATGTCAAAATTGTTTGTACAGACTTTAAGAGAGTATCCTTCCGATGCGGAAGTTATCTCACATAAACTTCTTGTAAGAGCAGGTTATATCAGAAAACTCGCAATGGGTGTATACAATTATTTACCGCTTATGTGGAGAGTAATAAGAAAAGTTGAAAATATTATTCGTGAAGAGATGAACAGAGCCGGCGCGCAGGAACTTTTGATGCCTTTTGTTCAACCGAAAGAGCTTTGGGAAGAATCAGGAAGATGGGGCGCATACGGTGGTGAACTTATGAGATTAAAAGACCGCCACGGACGTGAAATGTGCCTTGGACCTACTCACGAAGAAATTATAACTGCAATTGCCCGTGACGGACTTAAATCATACAAACAATTGCCGGTAAATTTATATCAAATCCAATCTAAATTCCGTGATGAAAGACGCCCTCGCTTTGGACTTTTAAGAGGTCGTGAGTTCATTATGAAAGATGCATATTCTTTTGATGTTGACCAAGAAGGTCTTGAAAAAGAATATAAAAATATGTGGAATGCATACACAAAAATATTCAAACGCTGCGGACTTGAAACAAAAGCGGTTCAGTCTGATTCCGGTGCAATAGGCGGAAGTGTAAGCCATGAGTTTATGGTTATTACAGACCAAGATTCAGGAGAAAACGATGTCTTTTATTGCGATTGCGATTATGCCGCAAACTCGAACCACGCTGTTTCTAAGTTGCCGCAAGCAAAAATAGTCGGCGACTGGCAAGAAGCTAAAATTGTTGATACGCCAAATACTCATTCAATCGAAGAGTTAACTGAATTTTTAAGTATTCCTGCAACTGTAATCGTTAAAACTCTTGTTTATATAGTTGATAAAGCTCCTGTCCTTGCCCTGATTCGTGCAGACAGAGTTGTAGAAGAAACAAAACTTATGAACGCAGTTGGCGGAACGGATATCCGTATTGCAACAGCAGGCGAAATTGAAGAAATGATGACGGTAAACGGATTTGATTCTGAAAAAGGATTTATCGGGCCTAAAGGATTAAAAGAATATAACGGATATAAGATTAAGGTTATTGCTGATGAAACCGTTAAAGATATGAAAAACTTCGTTATCGGGGCTAATAAAAAAGATGTCCACCTTGTAGGTGCAAATTGGAATATTGATGTTGATTTACCTGAAATTGTTACTGATATCAGACTTGTTGAAGCAGGAGACATCTGTCCTGTATGCGGAAAGCCGTTAAAAGTAACAAGAGGAATTGAAGTTGGTAATATATTCCAATTGGGAACAAAATATTCAAAACCGATGAATGCGGTATTTTTAGACCAAAACGGTAAAACTCAGCCTTATGTAATGGGCTGCTACGGTATTGGTGTAACAAGAACTGCCGCTGCAGCTGTTGAAGCACATCATGACGACCACGGTATAATCTGGCCTCTTGCAATTGCACCATATCATGCTGTTGTAATTCCGGTCAATATTAAAGATGAACAACAAATGAGGGTTGCTGAGGATATTTATAAAACCCTCAATAAACACGGAGTTGAGGCAGTTCTTGATGACCGCGATGAAAGAGCAGGGGTTAAATTCAAAGATGCAGACTTAATCGGATTTCCGTTCAGAATCACTGTAGGAAAAGGTATCGCAGAGGGAGTTGTTGAGTTTAAACAAAGAGACAGTGAAGAACTAAATAATATCAAACCTGAAGAAGCCGCAGAGATCGTGGTTACAGCTGTCAGCTCTTTATAATTATTAAATTTATAATCATTTTTTTGTACTGAATTATGTATTTTGGTGTGTAATTGTATTGTCTAAGACCTGTTTGTGTAAACTTTTGTAACGTTTTTAAAAAATATTGAAATTTTTAAATTCGAATATACTTTATATATATGTAAGACATAAATAAGCAACATAACACAACCTTTCATACAACCTACACACTAACCTTCTACACATGAGGAATTAATCAAAAAGATTCCAAACCCCGATTATCACAATCAGGGTTTTTTATTTTGTGTCGTGATACAGTGTTTACAAATGCTTTACTACTTGTATATTTTGTAGTAAGATTTATAGAGTGAAGAAAGAGTATTAATAATGGGTTATAAAATCTTATCAAAAAAAGAATTATGTCCAAATCAGTATGAGATTACAGTAGATGCACCTTTTGTCGTAAGGAATGCGCGTGCAGGTCAATTTATTATTTTCAGAGCAGAGGAAAACGGCGAAAGAGTGCCGCTGACAATAGCAGATACTGATAAAGAAAAAGGAACTCTTACTCTTGTTTTTATGGCAGTCGGCTATTCTACCAAAAAACTTGCAGAACTGAATGTTGGCGAAGAACTTGTTGATATAGTCGGCCCTTTAGGACAGCCTACTCATATAGAAAATTACGGTACTGTTGTCTGTCTTGCGGGCGGATATGGTGCAGCTCCATGTTATTTGATTGCAAAGGCATTTAAAGAAGCCGGAAATAAAGTATATATGATTATGGGAGCAAGAAACAAAGACCTTATATTCTGGCAGGATAAGATGAAAAATGCTTGTACAGAGTTATTTATAACTACAGACGACGGAACTTTGGGGGAAAAAGGTTTTGTAACTCAGGTTCTTGAAAGAATTATAAATCAGGAAAAAGTTGATTATGCAATAGCTGTAGGGCCTATGCCTATGATGAGAGCCGTTGCAAATTTGACAAAAGATAAGGGTATATATACAGAAGCAAGCATGAATCCGATTATGGTTGACGGAACAGGCATGTGCGGCGCCTGCAGAGTTACTGTCGGAGGAAAAACAAAATTTGCCTGTGTAGACGGGCCTGATTTTAACGCACACGAAATTGATTTTGATGAGGTTATAAACCGAACTAAAATATATAAAGATTTAGAACGAAAAAGAGATGAAAATTGTAACCTGCTAAAAGCAGCAAAATAATAAAGGAGATTAAACAGATGGCATCAGAAGAAAAAGCAATACCTTTATGTCCGCTAATGAGTGTAGGCTCGCAAGTAGAAATTGTATGTATGCAAGAAAACTGTGCTTGGTATCTGAAAAATTATAAAATTTGTTCAGTATATATGATGGCGCACAATTCAATGCTGGATGTTCAAGCAAAACAAAAAGCAGCAAAACAAGCACAACAATAGGTTTTAAAAGCCGTCAGTAACTATGGCTAAATAACTTGCGGCTGCGGCATAATTTTAAATAATTTAATCAATATTGACAGAGGTGGGGGAATGAAAAATACAGTTGTCATCGGTGCTCAATGGGGAGATGAAGGAAAGGCAAAAATAACTGATTTGCTTGCCGAAAAAGCAGATTTGATAATACGTTATCAGGGAGGTTGTAATGCCGGTCATACTGTTGTAACAGGCGGTCAGACTTATAAATTTCACTTAATACCTTCCGGCATTTTATATGATAAGACTATTTGTTTTATCGGTGCGGGTACGGTGATTCATCCGGAATCCTTTGAAAAAGAATATAATGAACTGAAATCTCAGGGTGTTGATTTCAAAAACCTCAAAATATCACCGCTTGCATCAATAACTATGCCCTATCATATTGAAATAGACGGATACAGCGAAAATACCGCAGGCAAAGGAAAAATAGGTACAACTAAAAGAGGTATAGGACCTACTTATACCGACAAAATGCAAAGAATCGGTTTAAAGATTCAGGATTTGTATTCTTACGAAGCTTTAAGTGAAAAACTGGATATAATACTTCCTATAAAGAACAAACAACTTGAAAAAGTGTATGGAATGGAACCATATACAAAGGATTGTATAATATCTCTCTGTGAAAAATATGCGGAGTTATTTAAGCCTTATGTTGCCTTTGACTGGCAGGATTTGCTTAACAGATACAAAGACAGAACAATCCTTTTTGAAGGTGCTCAAGGTGTAATGCTGGATGTTGATTACGGGACATATCCGTTTGTAACAAGCTCAAATCCTATAGGCGGTGGTGCTGCTACAGGCAGTGGTTATGGTCCTTGTATGATACAGGAGGTTGTTGGTGTATCAAAGGCTTATGTGACCAGAGTCGGTGAAGGTCCTTTTGTTACTGAGCTTACTGATGAAACAGGTAAGAAAATTCAGGAAATCGGACGTGAGTTTGGAGTAACAACAGGACGGCCGAGAAGATGCGGCTGGTTTGATGCGGTCATTATGAAGTATGCAGTGCTTGTTGGCGGTATTACAAAAGTTGCTCTGACAAAAATTGATGTATTTGATACTTTTGATGAAATAAAGGTTTGTACAGCCTATAAAGATTGCCGTAATGATAAAGTTTATACTTCATATCCTACAGATGTATTCATTCATAAGTATTTAGAGCCGATTTATGAAACTTTACCGGGGTGGAAAACTTCCCTGAGTGATATAAGAAAGTATGAAGATTTGCCGGAAAATGCCAAAAAGTATATATCAAAAGTAGAAGACCTAATCGGTGCTCCTGTAGGTATAATAAGTGTAGGGCCGGATAGAGAACAGACAATATTTATTGACTAAAATTTATAAAAAGCGGCGGTCTGATTTATCAGACCGCCGCTTTTTATGTTATATTTCTATCATCTATTTTCCGTTATGAGCTTTGCCTAAGATTGCTTTTCCGGCAAATTCAATAAAAATAGCTATTTCCCACAATAAGTTTTGATGTTTAATGTAGTATAAATCATAACCGACTCTTTGTTCCGGAGTAGGATCATTTATTTTAAGCTGCTGCCAGCCGCACCAACCCGGGCGAATCCAATTTCTGCATTCCCAAAACGGTATACTTTCCTTGTTTTCATAATATACTTCTTCTCTTACCGGACGAGGACCTACTATGCTCATATCTCCGCGAAGCACATTAATCATTTGAGGAAGTTCATCGAGATGAAATTTTCTCAAGATTTTGCAGAACGGCATAATGCGTAAATCATTGTTCGTAATCTCATTTAAATCGTCATCAAAATCATCCTTGATTTTATCCTGATACATTATTCTGAACTTAATCATCTTAAACGGTTTTCCGAATTTACCGATTCTGGTTTGCGTGAAGAATATCGGGCCCAAATCTGAAAGCTTTATACCGATTGCGGCTATTATTGATATAGGAAGAGTTATTATAAGAATCGCAATTGATGCAACAATATCGCAAAATCTCTTTAAATAAGCGTACATCAAAGCTCTTTTGCGCACGCAATCATAGAACAACCAATTAACTGACATTTTTGATACAAGAAATTTATGGGTAATTTTTTCATAAAAACGGTACATTCTCCAAACTTTTACGCCCAGAGGGATTCCTTTTACCAAGTCAGTTAGGATATCAGAATCCATACGTGATTTTACTGCTATAATAACTATTTTTACATTGTTGTCTTTTATTACCGCTTCAGAGTCGCAGGTTAAACCTAGAATGTTAATAGAAGAGTCTTCATCTTCAATGTTATTCATATTATCATCAAGAAAACCAACCACGTTTAATTTTAGCTCAGGTCTTTGTTTAATCTCTTCAGCGATAAGCTTACCGTCTTGTCCTGCACCCACGATTAATACATTTTTTGTGCGTTTTAAATACTTATTAAAAATATTTCTGCAAATTCTTATTAACATCATAGATGCACATATAGTAAGCGAGTTAAATACGATTATTGTAAGCAATAACTGTTCCGAACTGAACAGGAACACGAATGTGCATAATATAGCACCTGATATTGCTATGCTTTCAAATAAAGAATAATAATCTTTAAGCGAAAAGGTTTTAATTGAATATATTTTTTTTGATGCAGTAATACCAATTGTCAAAACAAGCGCAAATAAAACAATCAGTGCAAGCTTTACTGTGCTGATTTCAAAAAATGAAAACATCAAATAATAAACAGCCGAAATAATAAAAGCATCAATAAATCCGATAATATAATTATTCATTTTTCAAACTCCTGATATATAAAGTTTAACCTTGATAATTATACCACATTACGAACGTATTTGCATAAGCAAAATAGTTGAAAAAAAAGAACACCTTAAAGGTTATTTTTTATTCCCTCCATTTGCTTTTGATAAAAGCTCAATTTTATTTTGGTACTTCACGCAAAACGTGACATTTAGTCACCTTTTGCTGCGCGCAAACGGAGTCCTTCCCCAAGCGAATAACACTCGTTGTGTTTCTACATATAAAAAAAGAACACCTTTAAGGTGTTCTTTTTTTATATGGTACCCCCAAGCGAATTCGAATCGCTGTCTACACCGTGAAAGTCTTATGGCAACCTGTTTTGAGGGTTTGATTGATGTAACTGATGTACTAAAACCCTCATAAAATCAAGATTCTTAATTTAGACTGATTGAGAGAATTTGATAGGTTACGAGGAAAACTGTGACGGTTGTGTGACGGCTAATCAAATTTTATACCATTTTAAATGTACAAGCACTTGGGTACAAAATCATGATATACACCTAACCTAAGAATGTCAAATACTAAAATATCCATAGGTTCATGTTATCATAGGGGTAAATAGGAGTAAATTAACAGGGGATAAAATTATGAAACAAATTAATGTTATTGAGTATTTACCTAAAATAATGGAAGAACTTAAGAAAGGTATTTTAGTTAATACAAAAAATGGTGATAAAACTAACTCAATGACTATTGGCTGGGGACAAGTCGGTATTGAATGGGGTAAAATATTCTTTTCTATCTATGTCCGCCACGGAAGATTTACCCATGAACAAATCGAAGCAACAAAAGAATTTACGGTTTCAATTCCGCTTGAAAGAACTCCTGAACTTGCTAAAGCAATCGGATATATAGGTTCTCGTTCAGGTCGTGATATTGATAAACTCTCTGATATGAACCTTACTTTATCAGAAGGAAAAGAAGTAAAATCTCCTGCAATAAAAGAACTTCCTCTGACAATAGAATGTAAAGTAATATACAGTCAAGAACAAAATATTGATAATATTCCTCAAGAGATAAAAGATTCCTGTTATCCACAGGATGTTCCGTCTGATAATCCTATGGCAAACAGAGATTATCATACTGTTTATTATGGTGAAATAGTTAACGCATATATTCTTGAAAAATCTGACTTTGCACCTGTAGAACAACCAAAAGAGATAAATAGATCTCCTAAAGCATTGTGGATAGGATTACTTGCATTACTGCTTTTATTAGGTGCAGGTTCATTTATTTTTAACAGAATAAATAAACCTCAAACATACAGAACTGTTGTAAGAGAAGAAATGAGCAGTGTTTACTCTAATACGGGACTTGTTAATGATGCAAGGGTACAGAACTTTGTAAGTAAAAATCCTGAGATTTTAAATTCCGTAGCAATTACTGAAATCAGAGAGAATTTTTCAGAAAACAATTTAGTAAAAACTAAGAATGTAGCGATAACTCTTAAAAACAAAACAGAAAAAGATATTAATGATTTAGAAGTGGTAATTAATCTTTTAGATAAGAAAGGTAAGATTATAGAAGATATTGACGAGGATATTAAAATAATAGGAGCAAACTCTGATTACACATTAAACATATCCATAGAAAATGATAAGGCAGTGAATTGGGAACTTGCTGATATAAAAAAGGGGTAAAAAGGGGTAAAAATAAATGAATAACATTCCTGATATAGCAAAAGAAGAATTAACAAAATTATTAAACGGTAATAAGAACTTTATTGCAGGTAAACCTACTGCTAATAATATGTGTCTAAAGACACTACAGAGCCTTGCTCTATACCAAGAACCCTATGCTTGTGTTTTGAGTTGTTCCGATTCAAGAGTTGTACCTGAGATAATATTTGATTGCGGAATCGGTGAACTTTTTGTTGTTAGAGTTGCAGGAATTGCAGTCGGTCCGAATGTAAAAGAAAGTATTGAATATGCTGTTAAAAAGTTACACGTACCTCTCCTGATTCTATTAGGACACGATGATTGCGGTGTTATGAAGTATGCAAACGAACAATATCCTAATATGCCTGAACATTTTCAATCTATTCTCAAGTCGGTTTATCCTGTTATAGACGGAGTAGGAAAATTTGACTGTAATAATGAATTTGCAAGAAAGCATACATTGTGGGTTGAGGATTATCTGTTGAAGAATTCAGACATAATAAAAGAAGCAGTAGAAAAAGACAAGTTGTATATTGCTAAATGCCACTTTGACCATAATACAGGTGAGGTTTCTTTGTTATCCGATTAATAAATTGCATAAACAAATTACATTTTTAAAGAATGTGCATAAAAAGTTATCCTTGACAATAATTAGATGTCTAACTATAATAATCTTATGAAAGATTTGTTATCGCTTATATCTAAAATTCATGAAAAAGGTAATCGTTTTATTATAGAGGAATTAAAAGAAAACGGTGCAGAAGGACTTGTTCCAAGTCACGGTGATATTTTAATGTGTCTTTACACAAATGATAAAATGACAATGAAAGATATAGCGGATAAAATTCACCGTACAAGACCTACAGTTACTGTTTTAGTAGATAAACTTGAAAAATTAGGCTATGTAAAAAGAGAAAATGCTGAAAATGATAGTCGTTATACATATATTGTTTTAACTCAAAGAGGTAAAGGTTTTAAACCAATATTTGAACAAATCTCAAAAAACTTAAATGCAATATTATATAAGAATTTATCTGATAAAGAATCCGAATTATTAGAAAACCTTTTAAGAAAGGTATAAAAAATTTTTAAGCAAATAGTTAGATATCAAATTAAAAAGGAGAAGAATTATGACAAACTTTAAAAACTTAGAAATTGGAAACTTAAACGAATTAGGTAAAAACTATGAAAATGGAAAAGCCTTTTTACACGATTTATTAGAATTAACAAGTTGTGAAATTTCAGTTAGTTCAATGCCAGCAGGAATTAAACTTCCTTTTAACCACAAGCATAAGCAAAATGAGGAAATTTACATATTCTTAAAAGGTAATGGAACAATGACTCTTGATAATGAAGTTATTGAAGTAAAAGAAGGTTCGTGTGTTAAAGTATTACCTGATGCCGTAAGAACTATGGAATCAAAGACTGATTTACAATATATCTGCGTTCAGGCTAAAGTTGGGTCATTAGAGCAATTCGGTTTTGGCGATGCAGAATTATGTTAGAAAATAAACATTATTAAATAGCACATTATAATTGGACTCGAACCACGTACAACCTTTATGGTTATTGAATTTAAGGCAAAATTCAATAAATTGAGAGTGTGATATAGATAAAAAGTGGAAACTGGCTTCCACTCTTTATTTCAATGTGATTTAATTTTTAAAAACTCCTCAAAAAGTGCCAGAATCGAACTTTTTGCACAGACCTGTATTCCGCTATTATAAGCACTCCTATGGATTTCTTCTATAAATTGCAAAGTTTTAAAGAATGTGCATAGTATAGATTAAATTTTCTATTATACATAGACAATCAATCAAACCACTCTCTTTAATAAGTGTAAGTTCCCTTCGGCTCACGTCCGAAACGATTCATGATTAACTATCATGCGCCTAATGCTAACTTACATTCTTATATTACCATAACTTAAATAATTTAACCCAAAAGATTTCATATACATGGCAGAAGTTGCAGGTCTCACTTAAGATTCTCCACTATAGTACTTATCCAAATCTAAGGGTTTTGGGACATAAAACCATAGGATTTTACCAAAAGTTCTTTAAGAACTATATTTCAGTCGATTTAAGAAAAAAGGGTGTTTTTATCGAATCTTGTGTTTTTTATTTGATAATTACTTGTTTTAACCGTCTTTACTAAATCAGAACCTGATTTACTTTATAAAAGGAGGTTCCTGAACGATTCGTGACCCGATTGGTCATATATGAACGCTATACTTAGATTGTAAGCATTAATTAAGGTAAAGTTTATGGCTAAATCAACAGGAACAACTCATAATACTTTAAAGATTTTCGGAATAAAGATATTTGATTATTACTCCGATTATATCTGTAATGAAACCATTGAAAATATTGAAACCTTAAGGGATGACATAATCCTACATGAAAATAACATAAGAAACAGGGGTGGAAGATATGAATAACTTTGAAAAACGTATGTATTTGGATTATTTGTTGAAATTGGCTCCTGTATTTAATTATAAGGGCTACGAATTTGACGATGTGTTAGATACCTTTATTTTTCATTTCAATGTTAACAGGAACAATTTTAAATTTGACGAAGACGGAGTTGTACTTACTGCCACTAAGGCACAACAAACTGATTTAATACGAAGTTTGAAGTCAACCATTACAAAATTAAAAACCAAGATACCAGTCCGAAAAACTAAATTTGAAGAGAAATTGCAACTGATAAGAGATATTTATAAATTGAACGAGAATGAATATCAGGCATTTACCTTTCTTATCCTGCAAGAAGTTAATCAATTATTCTCTGATTTAAACGGTGCTTTGAATGGCGGTTTTGATAAGTTTGCAAGATTCTATCTAAGATTACGCTGTGGAGAGAGAGAACGTATAGTTAATAGCCTTTTCCTTAGTCACTTAATAACTGATAAATCATATAATCCTACCGTTAATGACGATTTCGTTAAAGTTTTCGATGACGATAACTGCAATACACCTAAAAAAATGGTTGATAGATTATTCGGAAACCCAGAAAAATCTTCCCTAACCTTAAAAGATTTTTCGCATTTAGAAAAGGAAACTAATAAAGTAATGAGCATACTTAAATCAGCAGTAGAAAAGAAAACAAAAGGCGTGAATATACTGCTTTACGGGAATTGCGGCACAGGAAAAAGTGAACTAAGCCGTCTACTCGGAAATGTTTGTAAAATACCTGTGTATGCGGTTAAAACTGAAAACAAATATGGAAATGAATCAAAAAGGGAAGAAAGGCTTGCAGACCTTAACGCAAAGCAACAAATTTTATCAAAAACAGGTAATGCATGTATCCTTTTTGACGAGGCCGAAGATATATTGAACAGAGGTTGGTCTGATAATGGTACTGCAAGTAAAGGTTATCTCAATAAACTTTTAGACAATGTAGGCTGTCCTGTAATATATACAACAAATAATATATCTCAGGTTGACCCTGCATTCCTTAGAAGGATGACCTATGCAGTTGAATTCTCTGAGTTAGACGAATCTACTCGTTTGAACATTTGGAATAAAGTTGTTAGGAAAAATAAACTTAGAGTTTCCAAAACAAAAATAAAAGAACTTAGTGAAAACTATGACGTATCACCAAGTATAATTGCTAATGCCGTTGAAACAACTAAAATGATTGACGGAAATGAAAATGATTTTGAAGATTTTATTGAATCCGTTGCGAAAGTAGTACACAAAAAACGTGACGTTAAAGAAGAAAAGAAAGAAGAAACTCCATTAGGAAGTTATGATATAAGACTTGTTAATGCGGATATGGACATGGAAGATTTAACAGAGAAGATAAAGCAATCAGGTAAAATGAATTTTTCTCTTTGCTTATACGGTATTAGTGGAGCAGGGAAATCAAGATTTGCCCTTGAACTTGCCCAAAAATTAGGAATAAAGGCTATTATCAAGAAGGTAAGTGATATTCAATCGTGCTATGTAGGCGAGTGTGAGAAAAATATTGCGGCTATGTTTAAAGAGGCTGAAGAAGAAAATGCCATGTTGATATTAGACGAAGCAGATACCTTCTTGCAGGATAGGACGAATGCTGTAAGGACTTGGGAAATTTCTCAGGTGAACCAACTGCTCGTAGAATTAGAAAACACAAAGATTCCTTTTGTTGCTACAACTAATCTCATGGACACTCTCGATCAGGCTTGTTTGAGAAGATTTACTTTCAAAATTAAAATGGATTACATGACTAAAGAGCAAGTAAAACTTGCATTTAAACATTTCTTCAATATTGATACAGATTACTACATTAAAGGTTTATGCTGTGGTGATTGTGCTAATGTTGCCAAGAAATGTGAATACCTAAATATCACAGATTTTAAAACAATCTCAAAAATGTTACAGGAAGAGGTTGACCTGAAAAAAATCCCTGAACTGAAAAAGAATACAATAGGATTTTAACCACAAAATTGCTCTGATATATAAGAATATCAGAGCAAAGAGTGAGTTTTTTGATTATTATTTTTTAAAGAAGTTTTTTACTAATTTCGGCTTTTTATCGTAAAATCTTACAGTAAATTTTCTTTCTTCCGTATCTTCACTTGCAGCAACTACAATATTAGGCTTTAGATTAGGCAATTCCTCTATATCTAATGCTATTAATACTTTCTTTATCTGCATTATAGTTTCATAAGCGTAATAACAATCTGTAATACATTCGATAGTAACCCATTCAACGCTACTTTTAAGCGATTCCGCCATTAAGGTTAATTCTTCTGCCTGTTCAACTGTAAGTTCATTATCTAACTCATATTCTGCTAGTACCATTTCTTTTCTCCTTCTTTCTTAATATCTCAACTAAATAGCCAAAAGCCCCATGTACGGATACATAAACATGGGGCAATGTGGTATTTAGCAGAGATTTTCCTCTATATAAATATTATTTGTAAGTTCAGGAATTGAATCGTAAAACTTCAAATTAATGTCAGTTTTTTCGTTATCATTTTCACCTATTATAAGAACCGTCTTTAAACATTTTTTATTAATGGCTGTTTCACAAAGTAAACTGACTACTTCGTGAATTTTAACTAATTCAAAATCTTTATCTGACGATTTACATATCAAGACAATACATTTTACACTATCTTTGAACTGCTCAATTGTAGAGTTTAATTCTTCAATCTTTTCCTCTGTTAATATGTATAAATCTTTTATTTCTGCTAATACCATAATTATTTCTCCTTCTTTTTAAATACCTCAACCAAATATCCATAAACCCCATGTACTGATATATACATAGGGTAATTTGGTATTTAGAAAGGACTTACCTCTGTAAAAATATTATTTGTAAATTCAGGAATTGAATCGTACAACTTTAAATTAAGGTTAGTTTCTCCGTTAATATTTTCGCCGATTATAATTGCTATTTTCAAGCAACGTTTATTTAAAACCGTATTTTCAAGAATTCTAGTTACTTCATGTGCGATTGTAATACCTGAATGTATATTTATTGGACCATTAATGCTTTCCAAAACCGCACATTTAACCTTGTCTTTAAACTGTTCAATCGTTGATTCTAATTCTTCAATCTTTTCTTCTGTTAAAATTTCTAATTCTTTAATCTCTGCTAATAACATATTTGTATCTCCTCTCTATTTAATATAAAAATTTGGGAGAAAATTTTTAGAATTATATTATGTCTTCTTGTAACAATATTTAAGTTACATGTTTATTATTTTTTCATGTACGCTATTATGTCTCTTAAGCAATTTAGGCGATAGGGATATGATATTAAAGAATAAACTTACTCATGATACATTAGAACTTTCGCTACAAGGGTTTAAAGTCCGATTCAAGAAAGAATTACATGTAGCAATAGAAAGTTATATTAAAACAGAAAAAGCAAAACCGTATTTTAGGTTACATGAGCCGTCAGAGGACGATTTCTATTTTGACCTACAATGGAACTTCAATAATTTTGGTAACTCCATATGGTATATAGAGAGAATGTAGTTTAATATATTATCTCAGCCATTAACTTTTGAGGGATATAAGAACATTTTTGATTCCTGCGGTTTAACAATGATTCTTTCTGCTCTTTTAATTCTGATAATCGTTTAAAATGTTTCAAATCTTCTTCCACCTTAATGCAATCAATATGACGGAGTTCCATGGTGTGCCGTGCATTCTCATAATCCATTTCTCTGTACAACAATTCAAGTTCCATATCAACCCTCCTGTTTCGGTTCTTCATTTTAATTAAAAAATTACAAATAAAACCGTAAAATTACAGTAGATTTATTATTAGTCAAATTTATGATAGACTGAGTATAGGGAGTAATAATATTGTCATGACAAACGAGATTCAGTTTTTACTATATACCACACCTGATGAAAATGTATCAGTTCAAGCAATTGTTAAAGACGAGACTCTTTGGCTAACACAAAGGTCTATGGCAGAATTGTTTGGATGTTCCACTGATAATGTGTCTTTACACCTTAAAAACATCTACAATGAAGGTGAATTAAAGGAAGAAGCAACTACCGAGAAAATCTCGGTAGTTCAAAAAGAAGGTGAAAGGGATGTAAATAGAACCCCTACTTTCTATAACCTTGATGCAATAATTTCCGTAGGATACAGGGTGAATTCTTCAAAAGCAACAAAATTTAGAATTTGGGCAACTCAGATTCTCAAAGAGTATATACAAAAAGGATTTGTACTTAATGATGACAGGCTGAAACAAGGAACAACTGCTTTTGGCAAAGATTATTTTAGAGAACTGTTAGAAAGAGTACGTTCAATCAGAGCATCTGAAAGACGTATTTGGCAACAAATTACTGATATTTTTGCAGAATGTAGTTGGGATTATGATAAAAATTCTCCTGTTACCCAAACTTTTTATGCAACAATACAAAATAAGTTTCATTTTGCAATAACAGGTCAAACGGCAGCAGAAATTATATACAATAGTGCTGATAGTACAAAGGAGCATATGGGTTTGACCACATGGAAAAATTCTCCTGATGGCAGAATTATAAAATCCGACACAACAGTTGCAAAGAACTATTTACAGGAAAAAGAAATTAAAAGACTTGAAAGAGCCGTTTCTGGTTATTTTGACTATATTGAAGATTTGATAGAAAGAGAAAATGCATTCACTATGGATGAATTTGCAAAGAGTGTCAATAAATTCTTAGAATTTAGGGAATACAAAATTCTTCCTGATAATTGCAAAGGCAAGATTTCAATGGATGCTGCTAAAAATAAAGCAACTGCCGAGTATGAAAAATTTAATAAAACCCAAAAGATAATTTCAGATTTTGATAAAGCAGTTAAAGAATTAACCGATAAACAAAAAGATTAAACATGTATTTGTAAAAGTGTACCTTTAAGAACACTAAAAAACTTTCCTTTAAACTGTTCGTTAAGTTTACATGTAATAATTTACAAATGTTCGCAATGGGACTTGAGATTTACGAATAGCGCGTTATACTTAAGAGGCTAGAACCTAAGTACGGAGACTGCTATGACGAATACAAATACAAAAACCTTTGGGTATTGTCGTGTATCTTCCACTGACCAAAATGAAGATAGGCAACTCGAAGCGATGTTAAATATGGGTATTAATGAAAGAGATATCTTTGTTGATAAATGCAGCGGAAAGAACTTTGATAGACCGCAATATCAAGCAATGAAACTTCAACTTCGTGAAAAAGACATTCTTGTAATTAAATCCATAGATAGATTAGGCAGGAATTATAGGCAGATATGTGACGAATGGCGAGAAATTGCTAAAGAAATCCATGCACACATTAAAGTTATCGATATGCCGATTCTTGATACAACACGAACAGATGGACTACTCGGAGAAGTAATCTCAGATATTGTACTGCAATTACTAAGTTATGTAGCAGAACAGGAAAGAGCATTTATAAAGCAAAGACAGGCAGAAGGTATTAAAATTGCAAAAGAAAAAGGTAAACATTTAGGAAGACCAAAGATTAAATATCCTGAAAAATGGGAAGATATTTATAAAATATGGACAGAAGGTGCTATTACGGCAAGAGAAGCCATGAAACGATTAGAATTAAAACCCACCTCTTTCTATAAATTAGCAAAAATGCATAAAGAAAAAGATATATAGGTGAAAAATGAGCGATTCAATAAGATACAGCCGAATGACCGATTTTATGCAACTGTTGCACATGATGTTAGCAGAACCGAGAGGTATCTGTATAAAAGATATTTGTATTGAATTTAACGTTTGTGTACGTACCGCTCAAAGAATGATTTCTGCCATAAGAGATGCATTTCCCCAAGTTGATGTAGTAAATGAGGGGTGTAAAGTTAAACGCTGGGGATTTATCTCTTACTCTATGAAAGAGATTGTTGAGTTTACAGATTCAGAAATCTCCGTAATACAAACTCTAAAATCAAGTAAAAATCCCGAACTCTCTTCTATACTA